>CM065694.1:56945919-56955919 GCA_017654935.2 Phymorhynchus buccinoides | reverse complement strand
AGAACGAGCACAACAAGCTTAAAGCTTATACAAGGCGCTCAAACACCAGTAGATTATACAATATTGGCTGCCCGTAATAAGAGACTGGAACATATTTTGATATTTGTGAGGCATGGTTGACGTGAAATTCTAATATCTAAGTAAATCTGATGAAATCCTACTTAGTTATGTTCATTATATGTTGTAGTCTCGCCGTACACGAATCTGATCAAATATCTTAGTTTTGTATCGGACATTTGATTCGATTGGTGTATTGCGCGTCTACATGAATAATAGTGAACGAAAATAGTAGTAGACTGAAATATTTCACGTGAATCATGATTCGCAGCCATCGTCACAATCGTATCTAATTGGGGTCAAATCGTACGCAGTGTGGCTGGGCCTTTAAAGACCATCAACAACATAACAGCATTTATACGGCGCTGAATCTGGACAGAAATCAAATCGAAGCGCGCACACATAGAACATTCACAAGGCATTCAAACAGAGACACTACACAAAGACGTACAAGAAGATAACAGACACACACGTACGACAAACAGACCGAACACATGAAGTGAATGCGTGAATGCAAGAAGCACCCCCCTACCCGAACCCCTTATTTCGATAGGGGGCTGGCTGGAACCCGGTGAAGTTAAAACTACAATGTAGCAACATGCTAACGCAAACGCAAATGTTTACCGCAAACGCAAAACAGAGATGCGTTACCGTAAAGTTAAAATCCTCGTGTCAAAGACGCCAAGAGAACACAAACAGAACAGAACACAAAAAGACTGCAAGAAGGCGGTAGCTGGGAGGAGGAATGGGGGGGGGGGGGGGGGGGGGGGGGGGAGGGATCAGGACTTGCTAACCAATTTCCCCCGAGCAAATTACTAACGGGTGGATACCCGATACCATCACAATACTAAAAACCAACTCCACAAATCCCCGTCCCCCAAATCCCCCCAATCCGGTGAGCAGGTGTAAACACCGTGCCAGCCCAGCCCAGGTAAAAGGCACGGCGCGTGAGATCACAGGGAAAACACAAAGCACGGATGACCGGTCCTTTGCCTCCAAATCCAGGATTATATCCCTGGCCCTGAAGTCATGAGTACGAATTAGACAGTCAACACGTGTAGTAGTATGTAAATCAGACTAAACTCTCAAAAAGATTTGGCTGTTTAGCCTAATTTACATACTGCTACCCGTGTTGACAGACTAAGACGCACTCATTACTACAGGGCCTGGTGTTTGATACGGTGATCATGAGCGCGTATTAAAAACTGTTAACACGAGTAGTAACTTTTAATAAATTCGAATACACTACCAATCGTTGTGGCTGTGTGATTTACATGTTTGCTACCGGTGTTAACTGTTTAAGAAGCGGCAATGATTACGACAGCAGGTCAAGACACAGATACCTTGTAGTGGTGGTCGTTATGTCTGGGGGTTCAAAGGGCGTAACACGATATTCCGCCTGTAAGGCTACAGTGGACAGGACGTTCACACCGATTGAAGCACTGTGAGAGAGAGAGAGAGAGAGAGAGAGAGAGAGAGAGAGAGAGAGAGAGAGAGAGAGAGAGAGAGAGAGAGAGAGAGAGAGAGAGAGAGAGAGAGAGAGAGAGAGAGAGAGAGAGAGAGAGAGAGAGAGAGAGAGAGAGAGAGAGAGAGAGAGAGAGAGAGAGAGAGAGAGAGAGAGAGAGAGAGAGAGAGAGTAAGTTCGTGTGTGTTTGTGCATGCTCACACATGTGGAGAGAGAGAGAGACAGACAGACAGACAGAGATAGAGAGAGAAGATGAGAGTGTCTGGGGGCGGAGATGTACCGACTTCACCCCCATTAATTCCCAGGGAAATGACACCTACCCCCATTTTGTATGCCCCCTCTCTCTCCCTATCTGTTGGTTCCCTGGTGGAGGTGAAAGGGAGAAGGCCGCAGAAATGTGAGACGACTGTCGCCAGAAGAACGAACATCCCGGAGAGAGGACCAGAGATCGCACTAACACAATATTAGGAAATAAAAAATATATATAATTATGATGGTGTTGTCTTAAACACAGAAACCCTTTTTTTCTTAAGAAGAAAAAGCTTGCTCCTTATCTTCAGATGTAAATATATATTTCCTATGTTCTTAACAATTAACGATTTACCGTTTTTTATAGGATCACAACAACTTCTGCAGTATGCATTTCCGAACAAATGCTTTTTTGGTACATTTTCTCAAGGTCCCCCAAAAGACCAACTCATCTCCAAGATGGCAACATTATATGACCTCCTAGTTTAAGAGTTATGCTCATTCACTACAGACTAAGCTACGTATTAATTATGTTCCATTATCATTGAAATTCACTGTAAATTCACTGTAACTGTATAAATCCCACTCTGAGTTTACTGTTGGCTTGATGGAGGGACGGTTCGTCTCTGGAGACCCTCTGGTTGTCCAGCTCTCCGCAGAGTGTCTTTGGAATTGGCCACAACCTCAGGCTAATGACCATCAGTTCTGGCCTTTTTGATATCTCTGCATGTGTGTCTCTGCATGTGTGTGCATGCCCATCTGTAAGGGCGCATAAGAGTGTATTAGGAGAGTGCATGTATTTGGATTTCATATATATTATATACTGGCAGATGTGCTCTACCATATGGTTACAATTGCATTCATAATCTCATAGCTTAATACAAGCATTCTACACACACACTAAGTCCAGAAAAACACCGACACCTCGTGAAAATAGGGTTTTACGCCCTCTTCGGCCATGTGGGGCATTTGTAAATACAAAGATGGTGGGAACAATACTGGCTGCAATGCCCGGAGGCAGTGCAACACCAGTAAAGTCCCGAGTTTTTAACAATATAGATAGGTGTAGCGGTAACCACGCCTCGGTTAAACCTCATCGGCTATGGTACCGCCATATGATGTACCGACACCTCATCACCCTCGTCGAATATTAAATTGAATTTGAAGAACAACGTCCAAAATTAGAAAACAGAAACATTTGCAATGGAAATAGGTCAACCTGGATTTAAAAACCATGACCATCAGTAATCTAAAAAGTACGTAAGAAAATGCCGTTCACATAAATTGGGAACTCGGTTGTTATTCCTGAATTTTACAGAAAACTTGGAGAAAATGTTACTCACAGAAAAACCTAACAAACCCAGGGTGAATTGTTGTTTATGGTTAAAACAAATCTACAAAAAACACCAGTAAACACAAAAGTATAATTTTCAAAACAAGAACATTTCAGTCCATTACAAACAAAACAGTTTGTTAGAAATTGTCCTCTAATCATAATAATAATTTTAATAAAAGAATAAAAGAAGGCCAGTGTTTACCCTCACTAGAAGCCTTTACAACGAATGAATGTCACAGACACACAAGAAGTCAATAATGTCTGTAGGTTTTGCTGGTTTTCTTCACCCATACTGTTGTTATCTGCTTATTTGTTTGTAAATAACAAAACCAGTGGTTCAGAAGCTAGCATCTTGGATAGCGGACGAAGCACCCCCTAATTTCGCCCCCCACCCCACCCCCCTCATTCTCCATGAACATGAAAAGAGAAGACCGTTGAGGAGAAGAGAAGAGACACACGCCCATCATTACCTGGGATGACACTGCCCCTGATGGGGACGTAACGAGGGGCAGGGGGGGGGGGGGGGGGGGGTAGATGGAGAGTAGAGAACGGGAGGGTGTGTGTGTGTGTGTGTGTGGGGGGGGGGGGGGTGAATAGTGGATGGTGGACACCAAACCGCAGACAAATAATGGGATTCCCCGCCCCCCACTTCTGTTTCTTTCTGTGATATTCTCCTTCCTTCCTTCTTTCTCTTCTTTTTAAAGGGCTGGCCACACTGCACACGATTCGATTCAGTGCGATCCGATTTTGACATTTGTGAGACATGAGTGATATGAAATGCTGCTGTCTAAATGAATCTGATGAAATCCTACCACCTATGTTTACTATATTAAATTGAATGCCAGAACTGCCCATCTTTGCTCTTTATTCCTTTTGAGATAGACCGTTCTGGCAGGCACCCCTCTTTGTAGTTTCCCGTACACGGATCTGATGAAATAATCATCTTATTTGTGTATCGGACGTTTCATGTGATTCGTGTATTGCGGTCTACATGAGTACAGTGGACGAAACAAAGTTGAGTTATTTTTAAACGGAAGTACTTCACGTGAATCATGACTCAACATCGCCACCATCGTATCGCATTGGGGTCAGATCGTATGCAGTGTGGCTGGAGCATAATACAGCAGCTCGACACCGACAAACGAGTCAGTCATTGAGTCCACTACCCTATCATCTTCGTCTACCCCCACCTCCCCCCTATCTCTTCTCTCGTTCTCTCTCAGACAGACAGACAGACACACGTGTGAACGCGCGCTCACACGCACCGTCAATGAAAACTAACGAGAGTAAAGCATTGGTGGAATTGTAATGGCTCTAATTGTTCTTTTCCCAACATGAGAAATCATGAAAAAGGATCAATTATTATTTTTTGATTAATGTATCACTGGCCACGTGACCAGGCCCCTTGACAAATTCTTCTTCTTCTTCTTCCTCTTCGATCGCTCAGATAGTTTCCTGTCAATTATGAGCGCAGATGCGTCGTGCTGCCGTTATACACGTGGCCTAATAGGAAATGTTTAGGCCGAGCAAGTCCGACTACGGCTGGAGGAAATCTTTTTGAACGTGTTTCTTGAAAAAGGCGGGAGAATGGACTGGTAAAGCAGAAAGATACTAGATGACAGTAAGCAAAGGGAAAAGGCAGAGTCAAAGTGACAGATTAGAGGAAGTTACAAGCACAGAACTTCCAGACGGTGGTGGAACTATTATACAAATGTATGAACAGTGTTTCAGAATTATTTCACCATGTGATAATTATCTGGGCGTGTATGCATGTGGATGTCGTTTTAATTAAAGAGTATTGTCTGGAACAGAGAATTGTTTTCTGGAAACTACGCAGAAGGCAACTACAGCGTTAAGTTTACATAGAACGCATAAAGTGGTTCGTGACATTGCATTTACCTACTGTAACGCTATGTCCATACGCAAAATGACGCATGGCGTCAGTCATGAAGGATTGTGTGTGACAACTATCACGAAATATATAACACTTTAAGTGTTACCAAACATACTCTCAGGAAATACCTCGAGACGGGGAAAAGAGAGGGACAGAAATAACAATCAAAAGAAACGCATAAAAAGGAGCATCGAACAAAAGAAAAACAAAGACATCGAAGGGGAAGCAGAGAGGGGGCATTGTGTACAAGGCGAAGCCGTGAATCATCCGGGTCACTGGACCATGAGAGGAACGCCCCCTAGCCACGGATCCCGGTGTGTGTCAAAAGAAGGGGGTAATCGCACGGAAATCTGTGCCTCTGATCCGAGAGGACTGGTGCTTAAAGGGGGGGCCTCTTAGGGCATCATTACTGTGAAGAGGCCGATACCTGGGGGACACCTCTGCGTGTGAAGGACCTGTCCTGGTTGATCCCTGTCTGTGGCCTTAGCTAGAACCACTGTCCTTAAAGGGGGACCTCTTAGGGCATCATTACTGTGAAGAGGCCGATACCTGGGAGACACCTCTGCGTGTGAAGGACCTGTCCTGGTTGATCCCTGTCTGTGGCCTTAGCTAGAACCACTGTCCTTAAAGGGGGACCTCTTAGGGCATCATTACTGTGAAGAGGCTGATACCTGGGAGACACCTCTGCGTGTGAAGGACCTGTCCTGGTTGATCCCTGTCTGTGGCCTTAGCTAGAACCACTGTCCTTAAAGGGGGACCTCTTAGGGCATCATTACTGTGAAGAGGCTGATACCTGGGAGACACCTCTACGTGTGAAGGACCTGTCCTGGTTGATCCCTGTCTGTGGCCTTAGCTAGAACCACTGTCCTTAAAGGGGGACCTCTTAGGATATCATTACTGTGAAGAGGCTGATATACCTGGTCCCTATCCGTGGCCTTAGATAGAACCACTGTCCTTAAAGCGCAAAGAAACAGGGGGTCTTCAGAGAAGGAAACCCCCCTCAAAGTGTTTCGGCTATAAACCCCTTACACTGCGCCTAAAGTGAAAAGAAGTTTGACAGCGGAAATAATTATGTCAGAATAACGAGGATTCCATTATTATATAAAAGGATTCCATTATTATATAAAAGTGTTTCTTCTAAATATTATGAATAATGTCAACGATTCAAAAGAGAACCAAACGAACTAGAAGCTAAATAAACAGATTCACCTATGATCATATTCATAACAAATTAAAGAGATTCTGCAATTCTCCAAGGTATAGTGAAAGAAAACCAGTAGTGATTCCAAAGATTCGCGTAAACCGTTATAAACTTCAGAGTAATCCATATCTCTCAAACGCTTACTTTTATTTTCAACTAAGGCCAGCACATATAAGACAATTTAATTTCTCTCTTAATCAGAATCATTTCTTATTTAATTTAGACTATTACCAGTCCACCCATTCGCTCCATGAGGCTAATAAACATATTCATGTAATATAACACAAATTGGTGGGCATGAACGTGACTACAGATTGGCCACTCAGCCGTGTGTCTAGGCAGGCCATTCTTTCAGTTTAGGACAGGCAACCCACTTAGGACAAAACAGGGGCGAGGTACCTTCAGTGATTCGGGATTGCGATTTATACACATCTGTATTGTTAAAAATTCGGGACTTTCTTGGTGTTGCACTGCTTCCGGGCATTGCCTCCAGGATCGTTCCCATCATCTTTACATCTACTAATGTCCCATATGTGTTTGATCCAGCCCGGAGGACGTTAAATGGATTTTAATAATTTTCATCTTCAGTGATTAATTCCGGCCAAAACCGGCCAGCGGAAAGTTGCCTCTTTGTATTCAATTCAAGTCGCCCCAAGCCGCCCTCACTCTGAGACCCCCTCTGATGGCCTTTCCATCACGCACAAAGTTCTGGCTTGTTACAACACACACTATGAAGAAGCTTCCCACTTGCAATGATGCGATGGTAGCTGTATTGTGTTCTGTTTGCTTAAAAAACAGATTTTCCCGAAAACGTGTGAAAGAATTTGAACAGCAGAAGAAGGTTTTTTTCTGTAACAATTACGACTGCAAGAGAGACACACAGGGACAACGATGACAGAGGGAACCTCTCAGAAATTAGGTCTTGCCTCTCCCCCGTGGGGATACCGGGGGGTCTTTCGTACAAATAGTTCCCCTACCTCCTGGAAGTTCTGTGCTTGTAACTTCCTCTAATCTGTCACTCTCTTTGTCTCTGCCTTTTCTCTTTGCTTACTGTCATCTGCTATCTTTCTATCTTACTCAGTGGTCCATTGTCATGCCTTTTATTCTATACATTCTTGCAAAGATTTCTTCAGCCGAAGTCGGACATGCTGGACCTAACTATTTTTTTAGTTAGGCGCATAACGGCAGCATGACGCATCTACGCTCATATGACAGGAAACTGTCTGAGCGAACGAAGAAGAAGAAGAAGAAGGTCTTGTCTGAGCAAACGTAAGTGATGACATGTGGGTTTTCCCCCCCAGAATTGGTCCACTAATTCAGGCCTCCCATCAGCCCAGCCCCAGAGGAATCACAGCTGACATAAGGGGATGAAGTAGCTAAATCTAGCTGCTGGGAGAATTAATGTCTACAAACAAAACTGGCGCACTGTAACTGCCGATTGGAAGACATAGAATGCTTCCTGACGTGAAGATCCCCCTCAGAAAGTAAGGTAGCCTCTGCTTGTCGGATCTACCCGTACATAAGACCCGTGGGACTAGGTCACTGACAACATCTTGTATGTCAGCATGTACGATGGCGTCATGGCTGCGTGTGTGCGTGCCTGTCCGTCGTTTCCGACTATGACTGCCACACAGCAGAGGGACAGCTCCTAGAATGATTCTGGCGGGCTGGTCTAGATAGTGTGTGTTGTGGAGATGCCTTGCATAAGGTACATCCCAACTCTCTCTCTCTCTCTCCCCCCCCCCTCTCTCCCCCCCCCCTCTCTCTCTCTCCCCTCTCTCTCTCTCTCTCTCTCTCTCTCTCTCTCTCTCTCTCTCTCTCCCTCCCCCAAAGGGATTTGAGGACAGCTGGCGTTGGGCATGTCCCCATAGCCAACCACTCCCTTTGACTGCAGCACTAGACACAGGCTGTAGAGTGACGGTCCATTCACCTCCCTGAACACTGCCCTTTCAACGCATGTCTCATCCTTTTCCCATTTTCTTCTCTTCACATTCGTTCTAGGTGTGGTTCCCAATGTATAGAAACAGATACGAAATGGAATTTCTACCTCATCAATAGTATGTACATTGATTTGGGTGCTGACTGAAATATGGTGGGCTAGAGAGGGTGACGTTGTGTGGATGGAATTGCTACCTCATCAATAGTATGTACATTGATTTGGGTGCTGACTGAAATATGGTGGGCTAGAGAGGGTGACGTTGTGTGGATGGAATTTCTACCTCATCAATAGTATGTACATTGATTTGGGTGCTGACTGAAATATGGTGGGCTAGAGAGGGTGACGTTGTGTGGATGGAATTGCTACCTCATCAATAGTATGTACATTGATTTGGGTGCTGACTGAAATATGGTGGGCTAGAGAGGGTGACGTTGTGTGGATGGAATTGCTACCTCATCAATAGTATGTACATTGATTTGGGTGCTGACTGAAATATGGTGGGCTAGAGAGGGTGACGTTGTGTGGATGGAATTTCTACCTCATCAATAGTAAGTACATTGATTTGGGTGCTGACTGAAATATGGTGGGCTAGAGAGGGTGACGTTGTGTGGATGGAATTGCTACCTCATCAATAGTATGTACATTGATTTGGGTGCTGACTGAAATATGATGGGCTAGAGAGGGTGACGTTGTGTGGATGGAATTGCTACCTCATCAATAGTATGTACATTGATTTGGGTGCTGACTGAAATATGATGGGCTAGAGAGGGTGACGTTGTGTGGATGGAATTTCTACCTCATCAATAGTATGCATGTACATTGATTTGGGTGCTGACTGAAATATGATGGGCTAGAGAGGGTGACGTTGTGTGGATGGAATTGCTACCTCATCAATAGTATGTACATTGATTTGGGTGCTGACTGAAATATGATGGGCTAGAGAGGGTGACGTTGTGTGGATGGAATTGCTACCTCATCAATAGTATGTACATTGATTTGGGTGCTGATTGAAATATGGTGGGCAAGAGAGGGTGACGTTGTGTGAATGGAATTGCTACTTATTCTACAGTATTTTGCAAACTGACTTCGATTTTGACTTAAATATGGTGGATGAGAGTAAGTGAGTAAGTCGGTTGGAAAGAATGTGTGTGAGGGTGGGGGTAGGGTGGGTTGTATGTGGGGGGTGGGGGTGCAGGTACCTGCGCGCATGCGCGATTTTGGATGTCTTATGTATCTATGCTTGATATGTAAAGTACTGTGTGAATATGCAACATAGGTCTATTATCAGGTTTATATATTTTGCTTTGTGTTTAGTGCATTATATGCATGGTTTCCCTGTATACCCCTTGTTATGTAAATATTCCACCCCAATGCTAATGTGCCCCTTATTTTATTGTATTTGTTCGGATTGGGCCGGTGGCCAGTGTTATTATGTGCATGCATTTGTGTTTTTCGTGACTGTGGTGATATGAACTTGTTAGGCTTTCGTCATTAAACATTTGAGTCATTGAGTCATTCTCTTCACATACATGTTTGGTTTGCTTTTGCTTTTTATTATTTTTAAAGGACAATGACAATGGCAGTGCAACACCAGTAAAGTCCCGAATTTAGTTCAATGTTACAAGTCCCGTTCCTTTATAAAACACCCATCGAAACAGCCAGCGGCGCATCCCAGCCTGACGGTGGCACGTGACGACACACTGCACGCTGGTTGGCCTACACAGCGCGTGACTGTGGCACGTGACAACACACTGCACGCTGGTTGGCCCACACAGCGCCTGACTGTGGCACGTGACGACACACTGCACGCTGGTTGGCCCACACAGCGCATGGCTGGCACGTGACGACACACTGCACGC
>CM065694.1:56938419-56940919 GCA_017654935.2 Phymorhynchus buccinoides | reverse complement strand
CTGCCTCTGTCTCTCTCTCTGTCTGTCTGTCTGTCTCTCTCTCTGCCTCTGTCTCTCTCTCTGTCTGTCTGTCTGTCTCTCTCTCTGCCTCTGTCTCTCTCTCTGCCTGTCTCTCTTTGTTTCTCTCTGTCTGTCTGTCTGTCTGTCTGTCTGTCTCTCTCTGCCTCTGTCTCTCTCTCTGTCTCTGTCTGTCTGTCTCTCTCTGTCTGTCTGTCTGTCTGTCTCTCTCTGCCTCTGTCTCTCTCTGTCTCTCTGTGCCTCTGTCTCTCTCTCTGCCTCTGTCTGTCTGTCTCTCTCTCTACCCCCCCCCCCCCCCCCCCTCTCCTCTCTCTGTGTGCCTTCTTATCCTTGAATCCTTGTCTTCTTCTCTTCCATCTCTGTTTTCCCCCTCCCTCCCTACACCCCTCCCCTCCCTCCCTACACCCCTCCCATCCCTCCCTACACCCCTCCCATCCCTCCCTACACCCCTCCCCTCCTTCCCTACACCCCTCCCCTCCCTCCCTCTCTCACATAATATATCCTGTCCCCAAAAAAAGAAACGCACACTTTAAAAAAAAAAAAAATCCCAATAATTTCACGCAACAATTACTTTTGCTTCAATAAGAATCAATCACATTTTCATTTGAACTGTCCAAACAGCTCGTATTGTTGACACTAGAGCCGAAGGGCCAGTACAGTATGTGAATGCCTTAGCAGGTATGTGTTGTCGGGTGTGTTTTTGTCGTTGACAGTACAGCATGTTATATAATAAAGGGCCAGTACAGTATGTGAATGCCTTAGCAGGTATGTGTTGTCGGGTGTGTTTTTGTCGATGACAGTACAGCATGTTATATAATAAAGGGCCAGTACAGTATGTGAATGCCTTAGCAGGTATGTGTTATCGGGTGTGTTTTTGTCATTGACAGTACAGCATGTTATATAATAAAGGGCCAGTACAGTATGTGAATGCCTTAGCAGGTATGTGTTATCGGGTGTGTTTTTGTCATTGACAGTACAGTATGTTATATAATAAAGGGCCAGTACAGTATGTGAATGCCTTAGCAGGTATGTGTTATCGGGTGTGTTTTTGTCATTGACAGTACAGCATGTTATATAATAAAGGGCCAGTACAGTATGTGAATGCCTTAGCAGGTATGTGTTATCGGGTGTGTTTTTGTCATTGACAGTACAGTATGTTATATAATAAAGGGCCAGTACAGTATGTGAATGCCTTAGCAGGTATGTGTTATCGGGTGTGTTTTTGTCATTGACAGTACAGCATGTTATATAATAAAGGGCCAGTACAGTATGTGAATGCCTCAGCAGGTATGTGTTGTCGGGTGTGTTTTTGTCGATGACAGTACAGCATGTTATATAATAAAGGGCCAGTACAGTATGTGAATGCCTTAGCAGGTATGTGTTATCGGGTGTGTTTTTGTCATTGACAGTACAGTATGTTATATAATAAAGGGCCAGTACAGTATGTGAATGCCTCAGCAGGTATGTGTTGTCGGGTGTGTTTTTGTCGATGACAGTACAGCATGTTATATAATAAAGGGCCAGTACAGTATGTGAATGCCTTAGCAGGTATGTGTTATCGGGTGTGTTTTTGTCATTGACAGTACAGCATGTTATATAATAAAGGGCCAGTACAGTATGTGAATGCCTTAGCAGGTATGTGTTATCGGGTGTGTTTTTGTCATTGACAGTACAGTATGTTATATAATAAAGGGCCAGTACAGTATGTGAATGCCTCAGCAGGTATGTGTTGTCGGGTGTGTTTTTGTCGATGACAGTACAGCATGTTATATAATAAAGGGCCAGTACAGTATGTGAATGCCTTAGCAGGTATGTGTTGTCGGGTGTGTTTTTGTCATTGACAGTACAGCATGTTATATAATAAAGGGCCAGTACAGTATGTGAATGCCTCAGCAGGTATGTGTTGTCGGGTGTGTTTTTGTCGATGACAGTACAGCATGTTATATAATAAAGGGCCAGTACAGTATGTGAATGCCTTAGCAGGTATGTGTTGTCGGGTGTGTTTTTGTCATTGACAGTACAGCATGTTATATAATAAAGGGCCAGTACAGTATGTGAATGCCTCAGCAGGTATGTGTTGTCGGGTGTGTTTTTGTCGATGACAGTACAGCATGTTATATAATAAAGGGCCAGCCACACTGCATACGATTTGACCTCAATACGACACGATTGTGATGGTGTCTGTGAATCACGATTCACATGAAATGCTTCCGTCTAAAAATAACTCTACTAATTTCGTTGACTATTTTTCACGTAGACCGCAATACACGAATCAAGTACAATGTCTGATACAACAATAAGATACATTTGATCAGATTCGTGTACAGCGGACTACAACATATAGCGAACATAACTATTGATAATAATTGTATTTCATATAGCGCTAAAATCCATACAGTAGTATGCTCGATGCACTTTACAGAAGCAACATTATAAGATTAAATTTAATCAGATTTACTTAGAAAGTAGAATTTCAAGTCAG
>CM065694.1:56923419-56935919 GCA_017654935.2 Phymorhynchus buccinoides | reverse complement strand
GTCAGCTGGACCCAAACTCCTGGGGACAGTGGATAGGAAAGCAAAGTATATTATAGTGGAATGTTTTTGAGGGAAGGAGGGGGGGGGGGGGGGGGGGGGGGGGGGGGGGGGGGGCGAACGAAGGACGGACAAATTGAGTTTTTTGTCTCTTGTGTACAGCTAAGATTTATTTTGAATAGAAATGCAGAAAACGGTTTGAATGTTTGTTTTTGCTGGCTTTCATTTTCTTGCTACACTGTCATTCAAACTTTGACTTTTAAAATAATCAACCCTACAGTAGAATGACCCGAAAGAGATGTTGCAATGGTGGAAAAGTACAACAAGGACGATATCATGGACAAAGTAATGTGAACTTTGAACTTAAATTTTCGGAAATACGTAGAATACATTAGAAATAAACTCTTATCGAATCAGAAAATTAAAATGTCTCATTTTAAAATGACAAAGCCTTGTGCTGGTTCATCATGATGCAGCCTGGACTACTGTCATCTGCACGATGTATTTTTGCAGAAATTGTTTTAACCCCTTCACTGCCAAAGGAAACTGATCGATTTTCTTATTATAAAATTTCAAAGATACCTGTTAGACTCAATCTCAGGAAATGGTCTGGAGATATATCTTTCCTGACTTGCCTAAACCTCAAACCATCCTTCCAGGGCTATGGTATATTATTTTTTAAACATACACGTTAGAATGACATCATGAATGACATCACACGCCCCGTAGTACACACGGGACAGGCGGTGAAGGGGTTAATGACAATAATTGTGTGACGCAGCCGATAATCACGCAAACGTTTCCTGACTGTGCCGCTTCATCCTTTGTCCCTGTCTTTTCTTGACTGTGCCCCTTCATCCTTTGTCCCTGTCTTTTCTTGACTGTGCCCCTTCATCCTTTGTCCCTGTCTTTTCCTGACTGTGCCCCTTCATCCCTGTCTGACTTCCCCTTCATTCTGTGCCCCTTCATCCTTTGTCCCTGTCTTTTCTTGACTGTGCCCCTTCATCCTTTGTCCCTGTCTTTTCCTGACTGTGCCCCTTCATCCTTTGTCCCTGTCTTTTCTTGACTGTGCCCCTTCATCCTTTGTCCCTGTCTTTTCCTGACTGTGCCCCTTCATCCTTTGTCCCTGTCCCTGACTGTGCCCCTTCATCCTTTTCCCCGTCTTGACTGTGCCCCTTCATCCTTTGTCCCTGTCCTGTGTTTGTCCCCTGTCTTTTCTTGACTGTGCCCCTTCATCCTTTGTCCCCTGTCTTTTCCTGACTGTGCCCCTTCATCCTTTGTCCCTGTCTTTTCCTGACTGTGCCCCTTCATCCTTTGTCCCTGTCTTTTCTTGACTGTGCCCCTTCATCCTTTGTCCCCTGTCTTTTCTTGACTGTGCCCCTTCATCCTTTGTCCCTGTCTTTTCTTGACTGTGCCCCTTCATCCTTTGTCCCTGTCTTTTCTTGACTGTGCCCCTTCATCCTTTGTCCCTGTCTTTTCCTGACTGTGCCCCTTCATCCTTTGTGTCCCTGTCTTTTCTTGACTGTGCCCCTTCATCCTTTGTCCCTGTCTTTGTCCCTGTCTTTTCTTGACTGTGCCCCTTCATCCTTTGTCCCTGTCTTTTCTTGACTGTGCCCCTTCATCCTTTGTCCCTGTCTTTTCTTGACTGTGCCCCTTCATCCTTTGTCCCTGTCTTTTCTTGACTGTGCCCCTTCATCCTTTGTCCCTGTCTTTTCTTGACTGTGCCCCTTCATCCTTTGTCCCTGTCTTTTCTTGACTGTGCCCCTTCATCCTTTGTCCCTGTCTCTTTTCTTGACTGTGCCCCTTCATCCTTTGTCCCTGTCTTTTCCTGACTGTGCCCCTTCATCCTTTGTCCCCTGTCTTTTCTTGACTGTGCCCCTTCATCCTTTGTCCCCTGTCTTTTCTTGACTGTGCCCCTTCATCCTTTGTCCCTGTCTTTTGTTGACTGTGCCCCTTCATCCTTTGTCCCCTGTCTTTTCCTGACTGTGCCCCTTCATCCTTTTCCCCTGTCTTTCTTGACTGTGCCCCTTCATCCTGTGCCTGTGCCCCTTCATCCTTTGTCCCTGTCTTTTCTTGACTGTGCCCCTTCATCCTTTGTTGTCTTTTCTTGACTGTGCCCCTTCATCCTTTTCCCCTGTCTTTTCTTGACTGTGCCCCTTCATCCTTTGTCCCTGTCTTTTCTTGACTGTGCCCCTTCATCCTTTGTCCCTGTCTTTTGTTGACTGTGCCCCTTCATCCTTTGTCCCTGTCTTTTCTTGACTGTGCCCCTTCATCCTTTGTCCCTGTCTTTTCTTGACTGTGCCCCTTCATCCTTTGTCCCTGTCTTTTCTTGACTGTGCCCCTTCATCCTTTGTCCCTGTCTTTTCTTGACTGTGCCCCTTCATCCTTTGTCCCCTGTCTTTTCTTGACTGTGCCCCTTCATCCTTTGTCCCTGTGCCCCTTCATCCTTTGTCCCTGTCTTTTCATGACTGTGCCCCTTCATCCTTTGTCCCTGTCTTTTCTTGACTGTGCCCCTTCATCCTTTGTCCCTGTCTTTTCTTGACTGTGCCCCTTCATCCTGTTCCCCTGTCTTTTGTTGACTGTGCCCCTTCATCCTTTGTCCCTGTCTTTTCTTGACTGTGCCCCTTCATCCTGTTCCCCTGTCTTTTCTTGACTGTGCCCCTTCATCCTTTGTCCCTGTCTTTTCCTGACTGTGCCCCTTCATCCTTTGTCCCTGTCTTTTCTTGACTGTGCCCCTTCATCCTTTGTCCCTGTCTTTTCTTGACTGTGCCCCTTCATCCTGTTCCCCTGTCTTTTCTTGACTGTGCCCCTTCATCCTTTGTCCCCTGTCTTTTCCTGACTGTGCCCCTTCATCCTTTGTCCCCTGTCTTTTCTTGACTGTGCCCCTTCATCCTGTTCCCCTGTCTTTTCCTGACTGTGCCCCTTCATCCTTTGTCCCTGTCTTTTCTTGACTGTGCCCCTTCATCCTGTTCCCCTGTCTTTTCTTGACTGTGCCCCTTCATCCTTTGTCCCTGTCTTTTCTTGACTGTGCCCCTTCATCCTGTTCCCCTGTCTTTTCCTGACTGTGCCCCTTCATCCTGTTCCCCTGTCTTTTCTTGACTGTGCCCCTTCATCCTTTGTCCCTGTCCTTTCTTGACTGTGCCCCTTCATCCTGTTCCCCTGTCTTTTCTTGACTGTGCCCCTTCATCCTTTGTCCCCGTCTTTTCCTGACTGTGCCCCTTCATCCTTTGTCCCTGTCTTTTCTTGACTGTGCCCCTTCATCCTTTGTCCCTGTCCTTTCTTGACTGTGCCCCTTCATCCTTTGTCCCTGTCTTTTCTTGACTGTGCCCCTTCATCCTTTGTCCCTGTCTTTTCTTGACTGTGCCCCTTCATCCTTTGTCCCTGTCTTTTCCTGACTGTGCCCCTTCATCCTTTGTCCCCTGTCTTTTCTTGACTGTGCCCCTTCATCCTTTGTCCCTGTCTTTTGTTGACTGTGCCCCTTCATCCTTTGTCCCTGTCTTTTCCTGACTGTGCCCCTTCATCCTTTGTCCCTGTCTTTTCCTGACTGTGCCCCTTCATCCTTTGTCCCTGTCTTTTCTTGACTGTGCCCCTTCATCCTTTGTCCCTGTCTTTTCTTGACTGTGCCCCTTCATCCTTTGTCCCTGTCTTTTCTTGACTGTGCCCCTTCATCCTGTGTCCCCTGTCTTTTGTTGACTGTGCCCCTTCATCCTTTGTCCCTGTCTTTTCTTGACTGTGCCCCTTCATTCTGTTCCCCTGTCTTTTGTTGACTGTGCCGCTTCATCCTTTGTCCCTGTCTTTTCCTGACTGTGCCCCTTCATCCTTTGTCCCTGTCTTTTCTTGACTGTGCCCCTTCATCCTTTGTCCCTGTCCTTTCTTGACTGTGCCCCTTCATCCTTTGTCCCTGTCTTTTCTTGACTGTGCCCCTTCATCCTTTGTCCCTGTCTTTTCTTGACTGTGCCCCTTCATTCTGTTCCCCTGTCTTTTCTTGACTGTGCCCCTTCATCCTTTGTCCCTGTCCTTTCTTGACTGTGCCCCTTCATCCTTTGTCCCTGTCTTTTCTTGACTGTGCCCCTTCATCCTTTGTCCCTGTCTTTTCTTGACTGTGCCCCTTCATTCTGTTCCCCTGTCTTTTCTTGACTGTGCCCCTTCATCCTGTTCCCCTGTCTTTTCTTGACTGTGCCCCTTCATCCTTTTCCCCTGTCTTTTCTTGACTGTGCCCCTTCATCCTGTCTTTTCTTGACTGTGCCCCTTCATCCTTTGTCCCCTGTCTTTTCTTGACTGTGCCCCTTTGTCCCCTGTCTTTTCTTGACTGTGCCGCTTCATCCTTTGTCCCCGTCTTTTCCTGACTGTGCCCCTTCATCCTTTGTCCCCTGTCTTTTCCTGACTGTGCCCCTTCATCCTTTGTCCCCTGTCTTTTCCTGACTGTGCCCCTTCATCCTTTGTCCCTGTCTTTTCTTGACTGTGCCCCTTCATCCTTTGTCCCTGTCTTTTCTTGACTGTGCCCCTTCATCCTTTGTCCCTGTCCTTTCTTGACTGTGCCGCTTCATCCTTTGTCCCTGTCTTTTCTTGACTGTGCCCCTTCATCCTTTGTCCCTGTCTTTTCTTGACTGTGCCCCTTCATCCTGTTCCCCTGTCTTTTCTTGACTGTGCCCCTTCATCCTGTTCCCCTGTCTTTTGTTGACTGTGCCGCTTCATCCTTTGTCCCTGTCTTTTCTTGACTGTGCCCCTTCATTCTGTTGTCCCCGTCTTTTCCTGACTGTGCCCCTTCATCCTTTGTCCCCGTCTTTTCCTGACTGTGCCCCTTCATCCTTTGTCCCCTGTCTTTTCCTGACTGTGCCCCTTCATCCTTTGTCCCTGTCTTTTCTTGACTGTGCCCCTTCATTCTGTTCCCCTGTCTTTTGTTGACTGTGCCCCTTCATCCTTTGTCCCTGTCTTTTCCTGACTGTGCCCCTTCATCCTCTGTTCCCCTGTCTTTTCTTGACTGTGCCCCTTCATCCTGTTCCCCTGTCTTTTCTTGACTGTGCCCCTTCATCCTTTGTCCCTGTCTTTTCTTGACTGTGCCCCTTCATCCTTTGTCCCTGTCTTTTCCTGACTGTGCCCCTTCATCCTTTGTCCCTGTCTTTTCCTGACTGTGCCCCTTCATCCTTTGTCCCTGTCTTTTCTTGACTGTGCCCCTTCATCCTTTGTCCCTGTCCTTTCTTGACTGTGCCCCTTCATCCTGTTCCCCTGTCGTGTTTTGACTGTAGTCTTTACTAGCACTCATGCTCGCTACGTTTCGCACGCGCTCGCACACACACACTCTCTTTCACACTCACACACTCTAAATCTCTCTTTCGCCATCTCCCCAGATTTATGATGCAAGGGAAGTAACCAGTGAAAAAACAAATGCAGCCAGTCATTCCCTAATTACTATTCCTACTTCTGACCGGTGTGCAAGGTCAAATTCCAATGTCAAGGTCACCACGGTTACGAAAATTATATGGGACCCGTCCTGCATCGTAATACATCACCGCGCAATATTTGAAGCGATTCTGCACACTGGTTTGTGAGTTACACGCACGCACACGCACACGCGCGCACGCACACGGACGCACGCACGCACACGCACGCACACACACACACACACACACACACACACACACACACACACACACACACACACACACACACACACACACACACAGAGTTGTTCAAATATATATAAGAGGCATTAAGATGTTGCTGGTACCAGGCTGTGTGATTTGTGACCCAGTGTTGCCAGGGGCAGTCACCGCGTCAGTCAGTCAGTGGGGGTGGTACACTAGGTGTGTGATAAATAAATGATCAGCGCTCATTGCACAGCTGTCACTGACAACATCACAATGCAGATCGTCATCACGATCATCAGTCGCCCTTTTTTATTCACCGAAAATCAATCTCCATGTCTGTGTGTTTGTCTGTCTGTCTGTCTGTCTGTCCTTCGATGTTACGTTCTTCCACTAAAAGTGATTCAGACAGTGTGTGTGTGTGTGTGTGTGTGTGTGTGTGTGTGTGTGTGTGTGTGTGTGTGTGTGTGTGTGTGTGTGTATGTGTGTGTGTGTGTGTGTGTGTGTGCGTGCGTGTGCGTGTGCGTGCGCGCGCGTGCGTGTGTGTGCGTGCGTGCATGCGTACCTGTGCGCGCGCGCGCGTGTGTGTGAGTGAGTGGGTAAGTAAATGAGTAAATGAGTGCGCGCGCGTGTGTGAATGAATATGTGTGTTTGCGCGAATGCGCGCACGTATGTGTGTGCGTGTGTATTTAGCACTTCATGACCACCCAGAATCTAATCTCCACCCCCCTCCGCCCCCAATGTTTACACATAATTATATGCAAGGAGATGTGCACAAGGCATGAAGATCCATGGGAATCACACATCACAGTCATGCTGATCAATAAGACCATTAAAAAAGTCACGATTGATGTACGTCTCATAAACGAAAGCAAACAATCAGCTGTGTGCGGGGAAGAGAGAGAGAGAGAGAGAGAGAGAGAGAGAGAGAGAGAGAGAGAGAGAGAGAGAGAGAGAGAGAGAGAGAGAGAGAGAGAGAGAGAGAGAGAGAGAGAGAGAGAGAGAGAGAGAGAGAGAGAGAGAGAGAGAGAGAGAGAGAGAGAGAGCACGCATGCTTGTAGGTGTGTGCATGCATCCATATAAAAATATTATTTGTGTGTGCGTGTGTAGGCCTTACATAAGTCAGTATGCGCTTGTGCGTGTGACTGTGTGCGTGCGCGCGCGCCTATGTGTCAAACTATGCGTCTATATGCGTGAGGACGTAGCAAAAGCGTCTGCACTTGTGTATGCGTACGTACAAGTGCGTGAGTGTGCCAGCACTAGTTTGTGTAAGGACCCGAACACGCAATGTGTTTGTAGTTACATAATAAGTCTTACTGTGAGATTATATGTATGCTTTTATGTTATATATTCTAAGCAGCAGCAAAGACAAATACTGTTGATAGTAGAACTTTAGTCCTTCGTATTCCACGCTAGCCGACACAGACGGACAGTCCTCGATGAGTGAAGGATGGGTGTAGCACGCTAGAGCCAGGCAGGGAATTATCAGGGAATCAAAAGGAACACAAATCGCCTCTGGCCTTACTTTACCTTATGTCAAAGCCGCAAACTTTCCCACCACCACGGAAAAAAAGCGTTTTCAAAATTGAAGTTGTTACTTTTTTCGTCTCTACTGAGGGAGGGGGAGGTAGAGTAAAGTAAGGTAGGGGGAAACGATTGTTTCATTAATATGCTTCGATCCATTATGCTCTAATCCTGGCCCATTTGAACTAAGCCAGAATAGAATAGTGCTTTCCTAGGTAAATATTAGGGGTGTGTTCTATTCGTCTTAGCATCGACCAAACCAGTAATTATCCTCCTCACGAAAAGACAATTCAAGCAAATTCACAACGACACTGATTTCACTGTTCAACCATAGTTTATTAAACAGTGTCACTAATGTTCCTGAATTATTCGGGGTGGTGGGTGGTGGTAGTGCTGGTGGTGATAACAAAATTTGTCAGTACATTATGACCTTCGAATAGTTCCATAGTCAATAATGTTAAAGTTTTCTGGCAGCGACTTTCACATTATGACCTTCGCATAGTTCCATAGTCAATAATGTTAAAGCTTTCTGGCAGCGACTTTCACATTATGACATTCGCATAGTTCCATAGTCAATAATGTTAAAGCTTTCTGGCAGCGACTTTCACATTATGACATTCGCATAGTTCCATAGTCAATAATGTTAAAGCTTTCTGGCAGCGACTTTCACATTATGACATTCGCATAGTTCCATAGTCAATAATGTTAAAGTTTTCTGGCAGCGACTTTCACATTTTTACCTTGGCATAGTTCCATAGTTGAATGAATTTTGATGTTTTTTGCAGTGACTTTCACATTTTGACCTTCGTATAGTTCCATATGCGAATGAATGTTGAAGTGTTTTGGCAGTGACTTTCACATTTTGACCTTCGTTTAGTTCCATAGTCGATAATGTTGAAGTTTACTGGCAGCGACTTTCACATTATGACCTTGGCATAGTCCCATAGTGGAGTGAATGCTGAAGTTTTCTGGCAGTGACTCTCATTTCACTGCGTGAACCGATCAGTGTGGCACCTAGCCGCCCTTCCTCCTCGCATCAATCATGGAGCACCACAGTTCTGTCACTTCTGTTCCAAAGGCAGGGGGAGTGGGTGTGAAGGGAAACCCTATCTCGGATATTTCATTTAATAAAAAACCAGTTAGTTTAAGATAACTACATTACATCCTCCCTCCTCCCCCCCCCCCAACATACACACACACACGCGCGCGCACACACACGCACGCATGCGCGCGCGCGCGCACACGCACACGCACACACGCACACACACACACACTTTCCATTTCTTTGTGTCTGTATGTCTTGTCAGGACTATCTCTGGTTCTCTGCCTGCTACACTTCCAGACAGAAGGAAGACGATAGAATGGACAGTTGGAGGACTTACTGGACGAACAAACTGCCAAGGAGAGAGAGAGAAAGAAATGGGAAACAAATGAAAGAGAGAAAGAGAGAGAGAGAGAGAGAATATTTGATCAAAGAAACCACAAACACCACTAACTGTGTAAAATAAAAGTTAAAGATTGTGCTGGTTTACTTTTTGTCCCAATGGGGGACAGACAGTGTATGAGCAAGTACATAGAGAGATCTCTTTCAAATTTATGGAATTCTCGTCAGTATGTATATCTGCTAACAAACACTATCTTGTGGATCAACCCCAACAGGAAGACATTTCTGATAAAAGAATGGTGTCTTCTCTGTACTAGGCCCGAGAGAGAGAGAGAGAGAGAGAGAGAGAGAGAGAGAGAGAGAGAGAGAGAGAGAGAGAGAGAGAGAGAGAGAGAGAGAGAGAGAGAGAGAGAGAGAGAGAGAGAGAGAGAGAGAGAGAGAGAGAGAGAGAGAGAGAGAGAGAGAGAGAGAGAGAGAGAGAGAGAGAGAGAGAGAGAGAGAGAGAACAAAGAAACAGGTATTCGGAGAAAGAGACACTTTATTTTTCAAGGATGAACATTGTAGGCGAAACCTATTGTTACAATATTGTCCGTGATATAGATATAATCTTAGAGAGAGAGAGAGAGAGAGAGAGAGAGAGAGAGAGAGAGAGAGAGAGAGAGAGAGAGAGAGAGAGAGAGAGAGAGAGAGAGAGAGAGAGAGAGAGAGAGAGAGACAGAGACAGACATAGAGAGAGAGAGAGAGAGAGAGAGAGAGAGAGAGAGAGAGAGAGAGAGAGAGAGAGAGAGAGAGAGAGAGAGAGAGAGAGAGAGAGAGAGAGAGAGAGAGAGAGAGAGAGAGAGAGAGAATCACATATAGAGACACACACATAGAAAGACACAGAGACAGAGAGACACTCAGACACAGACAGTCAGACTGAAAGACAGAAGCACAGACAAAGACATTTAGAGGACCATAGAAGCCGAGAGGAGGCACAGATTGAGACGCACAGAACCAAGAGAGACGGAGACACAGCGGTGCACAGAGACAACAGAGACAGCCCGAAACACCAAGGGACTGTCTTCCACCACTCACCTCCCAACAGGCAGCTCCCCCACAACACCCACGTGCAGCAGAAGAAGAAGCGTGACGCAGAAGACAGGACTGATTCCGGGTGGCTACTAAACCGTCCCATACTACCCGATCAAAACCACTGTCTGTGTCAGCACCGTTATCACTATCACAGCTTGGGTTCTTCACACACCGAAGGCAGCAGATGCAGGGCTCGGGTGCCGGGTGCATCGCGGTTCAAATACCCCGCCACCCTTTCCAGTTAGCAAGCTGCATGGATCTGGACCACGGGGCCAAAGCTGAAGGCTGTTTGGGGCTGTCTTTATGCTGTAGTGACAGATGTGCAAGATACGTTGAAGAGGACTGCAGCGATAGGTGCCAATTACTGGTTTCCTGTTGTCTGCTGCTGTTTCTGTCACCAAGAGAAAGTTGTGTCAACATCGATTTTTTTTTTTATAGACATCTAGTTTTTAACCCTTTCGTCGCCAGACATTTTTCAGCCAAAAAATACCATTAAACTTACTGGATAGAGAAAATAATAAATCTGCAATATTGCGAATTCCTCTGTGACATGCATAACATTAGGCCTTACTTCCCAAAATTAAGAAAATAGGGTCTTCAGACAGCAGACCATGATTTGATGGTTTTTATTCACATGGGTGTTTAACTATTGTGGAGCAAAAATGCGACATTGGCGGTGACAGGGGTTAAAATTGTTTGGCCTTATTGAAGAACAAAATATTGTGGTTTTTTGCTTTATTGTAAACTGAAAAGCTGTGTTTCACAAAGATGAAGATGTGTTTAGTACAAGTCTATAAGTGAAGAAAATAAACACAAGTCGGAGCATAATGTTGGACACCTGGGGGTCACTTTGATGTATATTTTATTTGCATGTAGTAAACACTGAGAGTCGCGATATTAATTGATAACCTTAGAAAATGTGATCGTTTAAGTGGATACAAATCAGAACCACGATTTTGAGTTCAGCTAGTAGAGATCAATTGAGCTTAACACTCTACCAGATTGTAATCTCTACGCTGACATATAGAGGTAGAGAAAACAAATATGATAGAGATCTACTAATCTGACGAGCATAATAAATTCAAGAAAGGGAAATAATCTTCCCCGTAATATCTTTCCTTCTTCCCTGTTTTTGTCTCAATGCATTTATGTGGTTTTTTTGCAAACGGATTGGACACTCGAATTTATTGGTTATTTTTATGACATTATCAGGCATATGACAATCTTCAGAACGCGTGTTGAGACAGCAGTAATTTGTGTGCTGAAAATTCCTGTCATCAATTATGGTGGCTCGTTTATTCTTTTATTTATGAAGTCCTTCTTTACTGACCAGCTTCCTGGTTTTAACTTCACTTTATTTATGAAGTCCTTCTTTACTGACCAGTCGTTTCCTGGTTTTAACTTCCTGTTATTTATGAAGTCCTTCTTTACTGACCAGTCGTTTCCTGGTTTTAACTTCCTGTTATTTATGAAGTCCTTCTTTACTGGCCAGTCGTTTCCTGGTTTTAACTTCCTTTTATTTATGAAGTCCTTCTTTACTGACCAGTCGCTTCCTGGTTTTAACTTCCCTTTATTTATGAAGTCCTTCTTTACTGACCAGTCGTTTCCAGTTTTAACTTCCTGTTATTTATGAAGTCCTTCTTTACTGGCCAGTCGTTTCCTGGTTTTAACTTCCTGGTTTTAACTTCCCTTTATTTATGAAGTCCTTCTTTACTGGCCAGTCGTTTCCTGGTTTTAACTTCCTTTTATTTATGAAGTCCTTCTTTACTGGCCAGTCGTTTCCTGGTTTTAACTTCCTTTATTTATGAAGTCCTTCTTTACTGACCAGTCGTTTCCTGGTTTTAACTTCCTTTTATTTATGAAGTCCTTCTTTACTGACCAGTCGTTTCCTGGTTTTAACTTCCCTTTATTTATGAAGTCCTTCTTTACTGGCCAGTCGTTTCCTGGTTTTAACTTCCCTTTATTTATGAAGTCCTTCTTTACTGGCCAGTCGTTTCCTTGTTTTAACTTCCTTCTTAATCGGTTGGTTTTTGTTGTTGATATTTTTCCATTCCAATTTTCAGACCCAGTTTTTAAAGACCCACCAGATCCATGAGTAACAATCACGGGTTTCATGTGTTTCCCACTCTCGGTGGTAGGAAATCTTATTATGGCCAGGTTTGACTCCCATACAAATTCTCCCATACCTGAAAACGAGACATCACTTTAAAGAACAGCCTCGATCGTGTATTGGGGAACTTGTATGTGGGTCACACCTACCCAGAAAAAACCCAAGGGAGTTAATCTTGGTGGGTCAGTGGGTGTCTAACATCTACCACTGGAACTGTGCACGTTGTTCCCTCCCTTCCCTTGTGTCCAGCACAGACAGAACTGATCGATCAGACGAGATCACTCACACAGCGGACTGGGCTGCCTGCTGACCTGTGCCGGCCATTCACTGGTCAACTGAATGCTATCTTGAACATTATTGTCAGATTGGTCACGAAGAATTCGAGCCAACAAGCATCATGTTTTATGCTTATGGTATTTATTGTCTTCTTCTTTTTGTCCTTCTTTTTGTTTTATGTACGCTCACGCGTGCGCAAGCACATACAGACGCAGACACATGCACACACGCACGCGCGCGCGCGCGCACACTTCTTTTAGATAAGCACGCATGCGCAATTCTATATGCCTTTTTTGGAAATCAAGTTCCTATAGTTATTTCTCTTTTTAAAAATTAAGCTGTCTAATCACAGAGAGAGAGAGTGAGTGAGTGTGAGAGAGAGAGAGAGAGAGAGAGAGAGAGAGAGAGAGAGAGAGAGAGAGAGAGAGAGAGAGAGAGAGAGAGAGAGAGAGAGAGAGAGAGAGAGAGAGAGAGAGAGAGAGAGAGAGAGAGAGAGAGAGAGAGAGAGAGAGAGAGAGGTCGCAGCCTTCATTGCTTTGTATTGTCAATTTCA
>CM065694.1:56918419-56920919 GCA_017654935.2 Phymorhynchus buccinoides | reverse complement strand
ATACTCATTTTGCAACCCTATATCGTAACACATCAATAACAACATCAAACCTAATATTATTGACTATACTCATTTTACAACCCTATATGGTAACACATCAATAACAACATCAAACCTAATATTATTGACTATACTCATTTTACAACCCTATATGGTAACACATCAATAACAACAAACCTAATATTATTGACTATACTCATTTTACAACCCTATATGGTATTACATCAATAACAACAAACCTAATATTATTGACTATACTCATTTTGCAACCCTATATCGTAACACATCAATAACAACATCAAACCTAATATTATTGACAATACTCATTTTACAACCCTATATGGTAACACATCAATAACAAAATCAAACCTAATATTATTGACTATACTCATTTTACAACCCTATATGGTAACACATCAATAACAACATCAAACCTAATATTATTGGCTAGACTCCTTTTTAGCATTACAAAATGATGAAGTAAGCGCATACACACGGCAAAATGAAACCTAATCCTACTTTGCACACTCATCTTTAACATGCACACATTGAGAAGTGCACAGACACCTGACAAAATCAACCCTCATATTACTGTACATACTTATCATTACAATGTACTTATTTGAAAAGAAACACATGCGCATAATAAAGTCACAGATAGTATTACTTTACCTACTCATATTAACACGCACAATTTAAAATGTAAATATATGTACCCATGGCAACATCAAATCTATTCCTACATTACGTTATTCATCTTTAGCATGCACAAATTAAGAGGTAAACGCACACACGTGACAAAAACAGACCTAGTCATATTGTTTGGCATGTGGATGCACATCATTATTGAAAAGAGGGAGGGAGAGAGAGAGAGAGGGAGAGGAAGGGAGAGAGAGAGAGAGAGAGAGAGAGAGAGAGAGAGAGAGAGAGAGAGAGAGAGAGAGAGAGAGAGAGAGAGAGAGAGAGAACGCGGAACTCGGAAATGTAATGGATACTAGGCCATAGCCCCATCCATGGAGCGAACACAATGAACTTTAAGAACATGCAACAAATAATTGACAACACCCACACAAGAAATAAGAATAGAATGTGCTACCTCATGTACAAGGAGCAACTGTTTAAACTGTTTATGAAGTTTTGTCTTATCTTAATTAAAGGCACCAAGCAAACATTTAGCTAACGACACTATTGTATCTTTCTCTTCACATGAACAAAGTTCACACACATTTTTATCTACATTTTCACTAGAACTGCTAGTTAGTTGATGATGTTCGCTAATTTGGTTGAGAGAGAGAGAGAGAGAGAGAGAGAGAGAGAGAGAGAGAGAGAGAGAGAGAGAGAGAGAGAGAGAGAGAGAGTGTGTGTGTGTGTGTGTGTGTGTGTGTGTGTGTGTGTGTGTGTGTGTGTGTGTGTGTGTGTGTGTGTGTGTGTGTTTCGCCTTCTCTCTCTGTCTCTGACTGTCTCTCTGTCTGTCTGTCTGCGATGTTTGTGTACGTGCATGCGTATGTATGTGCATATGAGCACGCGCGCGCGTGCGTGTGTGTGTGCGTGCGCGCGCGCGCGTGTGTGTATGCGCACGTGCGCGCGCGTGACTTCCCCTAGACGGATATTCTTCAGGTCAGACTGTCTGGAGCACAGCTGGAGTTTTCTGGAAGAAGAAGGTGAGTTGGGGGTGGGGTACGTGGGGTGTGTAGGATGACGGGGATATGTCTGTTGACGAAGAGATAATGACACCCCCACCCTCATTCCCTAGTGCCTCAGCCCATCCCCTAACACTTCCCTCAATGCCCTGCCATCTCTCATCTCCCATCTTCCTGCTTTTCTGGCTACATCCACCATAAGGCCTTGCGTTCAGAGATAACCAGCTCCGTTGTCTTATGTTCATGCATCCTAAGCATTCATCAAAATAGATTGAATGTCATATTTTCAACGTGAGTTGTTAGGTAGGCTTGAAGAAATAAAATCGTGGTTTGGTTTGAGTTTCAGCTGGGTTAGAGATGTGTTGTGCTTATGCATTGTTTTTTACTTCAAGCGTTTACCCAGAAAACATGGTTAGTTAGCTAATGATGAAATTCTCCTTAACGTCCTCCGGTCTGGAACAGACACATATGGGACATTAGTAGACATAAGGATGGTGGGAACGATCCTGGAGGCAATGCCCGGAGGCAGTGCAACACCAGGAAAGCCTCGAATTGGTAACAATACAGATGTGTATTCTTAGTAAAATACTCTCCTGAGTATTAGGTTAGTTAGCTAATTTTGTCACCTCTGGTTTTTTTTATAAGACTGAACATCGTGTTGGCATGAATTGTCACATCCCTCAGAAGATATGACATTTTGTAGAAATCCATAGAAAGAACCCTGGGCGCATTGTTTCAATTCAACAAAAGGGTAAGCTAGACAAATACACACAACTAGCCTTTTATCACCAACTTTCACAGAGTTTTTACAATTTCTCAACCTCGTCTAAAAATGGCGTAACATTGGTGTCCTGTCACTC
>CM065694.1:56885919-56888419 GCA_017654935.2 Phymorhynchus buccinoides | reverse complement strand
TGAAAGATAGTGAAAAACACAATGGTGAAAGATAGTGAAAAACACAATGGTGAAAGATAAGTGAAAAACACACAATGGTGAAAGATAAGTGAAAAACACAATGGTGAAAGATAGTGAAAAACACAATGGTGAAAGATTGTGAAAAACACACAATGGTGAAAGATAAGTGAAAAACACAATGGTGAAGGATAGTGAAAAACACAATGGTGAAAGATAAGTGAAAAACACACAATGGTGAAAGATAGTGAAAAACACAATGGTGAAAGATAGTGAAAAACACAATGGTGAAAGATAGTGAAAAACACAATGGTGAAAGATAGTGAAAAACACAATGGTGAAAGATAGTGAAAAACACACAATGGTGAAAGATAAGTGAAAAACACGATGGTGAAAGATAGTGAAAAACACACAATGGTGAAAGATAAGTGAAAAACACGATGGTGAAAGATAAGTGAAATACACAATGGTGAAAGATAGTGAAAAACACGATGGTGAAAGATAAGTGAAAAACACAATGGTGAAAGATAGTGAAAAACACACAATGGTGAAAGATAAGTGAAAAACACGATGGTGAAAGATAAGTGAAAAACACAATGGTGAAAGATAGTGAAAAACACACAATGGTGAAAGATAAGTGAAAAACACGATGGTGAAAGATAAGTGAAAAACACAATGGTGAAAGATAGTGAAAAACACAATGGTGAAAGCTAGTGAAAAACACAATGGTGAAAGATAAGTGAAAAATACACAATGGTGAAAGATAAGTGAAAAACACGATGGTGAAAGATAAGTGAAATACACAATGGTGAAAGATAAGTGAAAAACACAATGGTGAAAGAGAAGTGAAAAACACAAAACTACAATGAATCAACTAATTTTGCATGTTGTCCTTTGTATATATATTTTTTTAAACAAGATATATCACACACAAAAGTAACATAAAACATTACATCAATGTAAAAAGAACAACAATACTGTAGTAATACATAAATGAAACGCCCCTTTCTCTCAGTGTCATTTGGAAGGGGTTTAAAGGGGCACCCTGATGGATGAGTTTTTGCCAGAAACACGTCGAGATCACCAGGAAAACACCCTTTACAGAGATCACAACACTCATTTTGCTCTGGTTTCCTGGAAATCAAACCATCAAATCGGCGAATCCTGCTTGGCGGAGGTGCTGGAAGTCAAATTCTTTCAGTGAAAGAGAAGTCATGTGCCTTCTCTTTTCTAATGGCCGCCTGAGTTTAGAGCAAATCATTTGAACGAAATCTGAGGTCAAGCGCTATATAAATGTACTATTATTATTATTATTATTATTTATTACTAAAACGACTGTAAGGCTCTAGAATGGTTTATATACTAAGACACCACTACTCACCACATTCGTAAACCACGAACATTAGTGTCTCACAATATCAAAACGTACTGGAAACACTGACAATATATCAAACTTACGCAGGAACTCATCAAAGCAAAGCAGAATTGAACAGCGCGGTTAGTTTGTTCCCCTCTACGAATGCCTCGCTCATTTGGGATCATTAGTGAGGTCACAAATCTGGGGGAAATGCGTTGACGGACTAAACCCCAACCTGCCAGCTAGCAGAAGAGAATGGAAAAGTGGAGCCGTCAGTTTCGCCTACGCGCGTTTCGCCTACTCTTTGGCAGGGCTCCCAATCGTCCCGCAAAACAAGGGGTCCCAGGGACTCCTTCACTTACGGTATAGAGGGTCCTAGAGGCGGGATAGAGGGTCCCAGTGGCATTGCGAATGCTAAAAATATGTTTTCTAGTGCATCCCTGGGACCCCCTGCACATTCGTTTAGAGGGTCCTTTAGAATTTTAGTGCTTCATAGACCCCCAAATGGGGGTCCCTGGGAGCCCTGCTTTGGTGTAGATGATATGCCGCTTCAGCTGTATTTATAGTGTCGGCTGTGTCGTCTTACCGACACCCAGTGTCTCGTGTCTCGTTTCGCCCACCGCATTACACCCTTAGTGTTTGCCAGAACATATTAAGGTGGTCAGAAGTCGTGACTTTTGGTGTCTGTTTGTTTATTTTTTTAAAATGTTTTTTTCCTTCTCTTAAACTGAGAACGCACTGCATTTAGAACGAAGGTCTGTCTGTCTGTCTGTCTCTTCCCACTTGTCTCTCTCTGTCTCTGTCCATCTCTGTCTCTATCCACTTGTCTGTCTCTGTCTTTATCAAGGTACGTTAAATAGCATGGACAACAATGTACTCCCAGAATGTAAGCTACGAAGGGGGCAACACGAACACTAATCTGGCCGATAGATAACCAAGCAACAGCCAACAAAAGACTGTACATTTGATTACACCGCTACCGCATAATAGTACATCTGTATTGTTAAAAATTCGGGAGTTTCCTGCTGTTGCACTGCCTCCGGGCATTGCGTCCAGGATCGTTCTAACCATCTTTATGTCTGCTAATGTCCCATATGTGTCTGTTCCAGACCGGAGGACGTTAAGCAGAATTTCCGTTCCATTACC
>CM065694.1:56858419-56865919 GCA_017654935.2 Phymorhynchus buccinoides | reverse complement strand
TCTCTCTCTCTCTCTCTCTCTCTCTCTCTCTCTCTCTTCTCTCTCTCTCTCTCATCTCTCTCTCTCTCGCTCTCTTCTCTTTATTTCTCTCTCTCTCTCTCTCTCCCTACTTCTCTCTCCTCTCTCTCTGTCTCTCATTTGGACCCGCATTCGCCTTCTGTCTCCCTCTCTCTCACTCCCTCATCTCTCTCATTTCTCTCTCTTCTCTTCTCTCTCCTCTCTCTGCTGCTCTCTAGTCTACTCTCTCTCTCTGTGTGTGTAGTGTGTGTCCGTATGTCTGTCTGCTTTGTCTTTATGTCCATCGTGCGTGAGTACATGTGTGTGTGAGAGTGTGAGTGTGTGTGTGTGTGTGAGAGTGTGTGTGTGTGTGGGTGAGCGTGTGTGTGTCGTGTGTATGTGATGTAATTGTGTGTAGAGTGAGTGTGAGATGTGTGTGTGTGTGTGTAGTGCAGAGACACGTGTGTGTGTGCGTGGTGTGTTGATGTGTGTGTGTTGTGTTGTGTTGTGTGTGTGTGTTGTGTGTGTGTGTGTGTGGTGTATGTTGTTGTTGTGTGTGTGTGGTGTGTGTGAGAGACGTGTGTGTGTGTTGTAGAGTGTGTGTCTGTGAGTGTGTGTGTGTGTGTGTGTAGTGTGTGTGTGTGTGTGTGTGTGATATGTAGTGTGTGTGTGTGTGTATTGAACGGTGGTGTATGTATGTGAGTTGGGTGCTGTGTGTGTGGGTAGTGTGCGTGTGTGTGTAGATGTGTGGTAAGAGTGTGTGTATGTGAGTTAGTGTGTGTGATAGTGTGTGTGTTGCAGTGTAGTTGTGAGAGAGACTTGTGTGTGCAGTGTGTGTGTGTGCGTAACAGTGAGTGTGTATGTGTGTGCGCGTGATGTGAATGCGCGTGCGTGGTGTGCGTGCGTACGTGCGAGTGACGTAGTGAGTGTGTGAGTGAGTGATGTGGTGCGTGTGTCCTGTGTGTGTGCGTGAGAGATAGTGTGTGTGTGAATTGATGTGTGTTGCGCCGTGAAGGTTGCGTGTGCGTGTACAGTGTGACAGCGTGCAGTGCGAAGTACGTGCAGTACGTGGGACTGGGGTGGAGGTCAGATCCATTAGATTGCGTTATTATGCATAGTACCACGGAAATGCAGTGGAGTGAAGATGTGTTAACGTTACAGAGGTGAAATAGGTGAGAGGAATGAAATAAGTGAAGAAATAAAGAGTCAGATGAAAGAAGAAAACGATGGGGGAAGACAAAAATGAGGAAGAAAGGGATAGTAGGTTGGAAAGAAAGAAGAGATGAGGAGGGTGGCATAACGGTGGGGGTGGGGTGGGGGTGTTAGTCTTGATCCAGCACCGTCTGTTAAGAAAGGGCACACTTCCGGTGTTGGGTGAAATTAGATCCTCCCACCCACCTAACCATAACCCACACTAACACCCACCCACACACACCCCATCCCCGCTAACCAGCAGTCAAAACAGCGTAAGTCTTTCAGTACCTAGCTATCCTTTACCTGGGCGAACTATTCTATCTACCTGTCTCTCTCTCTTTCCACAGACCACACAGTTCTCTGCCCCTGTCCATCTCTGTCTCTCTCTCTCTCTCTGGTTTAAATGTTTTATTTTCCAAATCAACAAGAACAACAACTATGACATAACTGAAGCAACAACAAGCAGAGCTTATGGCGTGCTCAGTTCAAAACGAATTACACAGTATAGTAGGCTATAAATATTGGCGGAATTTTACCAGGCAATACAAGCAATACATTTTTGAAAAGAAAGTCACAACAAACCAAACGAACAATGGACATAGCAATAGACAAAAGAAGTAAAACCCGCGAACAAAAAAAATGAGAGCATCTTGGAGAAGAGAGAGTGAGAGGAGAGGTGGAGTTCGAGGGAGAGAAGAGAGACTTGAGAGAGATTGACTGAGAGAGAGAATCGACAGAGAGTAAAAGAGAGAGAGAGAGAGAGAGAGAGAAGAGAGAGAGGGGAGGAGAGAGAGAGAGAGAGAGAGAGGAGAGAGAGAGGAGACATGAGAGAGAGAGAGGAGATGAGGAGAAGAGAGAGAGAGAGAGAGAGAGAGAGAGAGAGTTCCACCTCACACCACTCTGCAGACCAGAACTCCAACCCCACGTCGCAATAAAACGAAATAGGACACGATGATGACATTAGGATTACATGAAATGACGCCAAGATGGAAAACAGAGATACACCAAAACTAACTGAGTTAAAATATTACGTGAGAACATGAAATGGTAAGGATGCAAGAGCTGGAAAGGAAGCAGGGGTTTGAATTTTATAGCCTTTTACTTAGCTCTATAAACTGCTGCACGGTTTTGAATATTTGTTCGTTTTCTGACACTGATAAACTTTGATCGCCAAAGAGTAGGGTGTAGGTGTTAGTGATGCATGGGTTAAGTGTTGAGATCGTGTTTATTCTTTCAGCAGCATAATGTCTACACTGCATCAGATAATGTTCAGCATCTTCCGTATTGTGGCCACATGCACATTTGGGGTTATTTAATAAGTGTCTGTTGTACAAGTCACCGTTAATATTGCTCATTCCTAAACGTAGTCTACAATGGTTAACTTGATTCTGTCTGGATCCTACATAATAGTAAGGGGGGACTGTGACATCTGTAAGAGATAAATAACGTTTGAACTGACTAATAGAATCGAGTGTTTTAATAGTATCTGGAAGATTATTCCATAAGTCTGTAGTGCTAGGGAGAAAGGAATTTTTATGTAGTTCGGTTTTGGATCGTGGTACTATTCTATCTAATGGTCGGCGTCTATGGTAGGGGTTTTCCTCGGATACTAAGGAAGGGAGAAGATCTTGTAAATATTGAGGGCATTTGCCATTGACTATTTTGTGAAACTGAATTAATTTGTGTCTTCTTCGTCTTTCTTTTAGTGAGCAAAAGCCTGATTCTTTATACAGTTTCGCATGGCTAGTTCCCCTTACTCCTCCTGTAATGGTACGGAGCGCTTCCAAATGTAAAGTTTCTAGTGAATTTGCTTGTGTGTCTGTACAGTTGTCCCATAAAATATCTGCATAGTCAAAATTTGGTAGAACAAAAGATTTATACATAGTTTCTAGAGCTTTACGGCTTAGTCTATATTTGTAGTTTCTGAGACAAGCAATCAACATGTTTACTTTATTAGCTAAAGTTCGAATATGCTCATCCCATCTACAGTTATCCTGAAAAACTACTCCCAAATGTTTGTGAGATGTTGATGGTTCTAAAGTCTGCTGTCCAAAAGTTAGAGGTGTGAGTTGATTGTGTTCACGAGTAGTGTTGAGCAGTTTTGTTTTCTTTTCATTGAATTTGATTTTCCATAGTTTGGCCCATTGAGCAATTTTACGAAGATCTGAATTGAGGAGTTCTACTCTGACAATTGGGTCATTAAGAGCAAGAGATAAACTGGTGTCATCAGCAAACAGTTTGATGATTAATTCAATATCAGTGATGATGTCATTAATATACACTAACAAAACAGGGGGCCTAGGACAGAACCCTGGGGAACACCTGCCGGAATTGTTTTTGATTCAGACTTTTCACCTTTAATGACTACAGATTGTTGTCGGTTGTGAAGATAATCGCGAATTTTTTTAAGTAACTTCCCTCTAATACCCGCAGCCTCCAGCTTGTACATAAGTCCTTTGTGCCAGACGCGATCAAACGCTTTAGATATGTCAAAATAAATAGTTTGTGTTGCTAAACTGCAATCAAATGAAGAACAGAGGTGATTGTATGTAGCTAAGAGCTGGTTCACTGTAGAATCACCTGGTGTAAAACCTGATTGGGATGGGGTAATTATGTTGTATGTCTTAACAAAATGTGTACACATGCTTGTGCACACACCTTTCGAGTACTTTGCCTAGACAGCTAAGAAGTGAAATTGGGCGATAATTGTTGCATAGTTCTTTAGGTCCTTTTTTGTAGATAGGGGAAATGTGTGCGATTCCCCTCTCTCTCTCTCTCTCTCTCTCTCTCTCTCTCTCTCTCTCTCTCCTCTCTCTCTCTCTCTCTCTCTCTCTCTCTCTCTCTCTCTCTCTCTCTCTCTCTCTTTCCACAGACCACACAGTTCTATGCCCTTGTCCATCTCTGTCTCTCTCTTTCCACAGATCACACAGTTCTCTACCCTTGTCCATCTCTCTCTCTCTCTCTTTCCACAGACCACACAGTTCTCTGCCCTTGTCCATCTCTGTCTCTCTCTTTCCACAGATCACACAGTTATCTACCCTTGTCCATCTCTCTCTCTCTCTCTCTCTCTCTCTCTCTCTCTCTCTCTCTCTCTCTCTCTCTCTCTCTCTCTCTTTCCACAGATCACACAGTTCTCTGCCCTTGTCCATCTCTGTCTCTCTCTCTTTCCACAGACCACACAGTTCTCTGCCCTTGTCCATCTCTGTCTCTCTCTCTTTCCACAGACAACACAGTTCTCTGCCCCTGTCCGTCTCTGTCTCTCACTGTCAAGATATATGTTTATCTGCCTCTCTTCTTTTGGTTTTGGTTCTCTCTGTCTCTGTATCTCTCTGTCTGTCTGTCTCTCTCTCTCCCTCTCCCCCGCTCTCTCTCTCTCCTTTGTCGCTCTCTTTATCTCTCTCTGTCTGCCTCTCTATGATTCTCACTCTTTCTGCCCCTCTCTCTCTTTTACTTACTCTCTTTCTCTCTGCCCCCCCCCCACTCTCTCCTTCTTCTCTCTCTCTCTCTCTCTCTCTCTCTCTCTCTCTCTCTCTCTCTCTCTCTCTCACTCTCTCCTTTGTCGCTCTCTTTATCTCTCTCTGTCTGCCTCTCTATGATTCTCACTCTTTCTGCCCCTCTCTCTCTTTTACTTACTCTCTTTCTCTCTGCCCCCCCCCCCCACTCTCTCCTCTCTCTCTCTCTCTCTCTCTCTCTCTCTCTCTCTCTCTCTCTCTCTCTCTCTCTCTCTCTCTCTCACTCTCTCTTTGTCGCTCTCTTTATCTCTCTCTGTCTGCCTCTCTATGATTCTCACTCTTTCTGCCCCTCTCTCTCATTTACTCACTCTCTTTCTCTCTGCTCCCCCCCCCTCTCTCCTCCTCTCTCTCTCACTCTCTCCTTCGTCTCTCTCTTTATCTCTCTTATCTCTCTCTGTCTGCCTCTCTATGATTCTCACTCTTTCTGCCCCTCTCTCTCATTTACTCACTCTCTTTCTCTCTGCCCCCCCTCTCTCTCTCTCTTGAACAGAGAGAGAGAGAGAGAGAGAGAGAGAGAGAGAGAGAGAGAGAGAGAGAGAGAGAGAGAGAGAGAGAGAGAGAGAGTGAGTCCTATTCGTCGTATCTCTTTGCGCAGGATAGAAGGGATTGGCCATTGAATGAGTTAGCAAACACCAATCAGAAACGATGACCCACGTGACAGCTACATCCTTGTAGGGTTTCTAAGTGGAACAATCTGTGTTCCTCTATTTTGAAAACGCTCTGCAAAAGCGTTCACAGTAACCACTAACGATTTGCGGAAGAGAGTGTTAACTTCCAGTATCAAGATGGCACGGTCAACGCTTTCCATTCCCATCATATTATTTGGAATTGGCACACATTTTTCTTTACAAAATGCGTTATCCTAATTAAAATCTATTACTATAGTAATTGATATAATTAGCTGCTCGATGGTTTTATAACATTTTTTTTACATTTGTAAATCATAGATTTTGTCTCAAGAAAGGATAAAATAATGAAACAGACTGCAACGTCACTGGAACATACAGCAAACAAACAACTACACGACAAGTGCAAAGTGACGTTATTTTATTCACAAGAGACAAAACAAAACTACTGGATATTTCGGCGAATGCGCCTTTATCAACACAGACAAGCAATTAAACAGCAAACATCAAATATAGCAAAAGGAGCAAAAAGTAGGCAACAGAAGGAGCAAAAAATAAAAACACAAGATCAAGATCAAAATAAAAAACAATACTTCCCCTCTACAGTTCAACGTGTAAATGATACAACAAAGTTGAAACCAAAGAGCAAGGCTGTGAACACAAATCAAGGGGGGGGGGGGGGGGGGGGGGGATTGAAGTGAGAGAGGTTGGGGACAGTGAGTACGCAATCACAGATGGTAGAAGTTGGAAACAAGGGTCAGTTGTGTTTAAGGGGTGGGGAGGGGGAGGTTTGGTGAAGAGAACAAATCTCGTGCTAAAGTGAACACATGTAGCAAAAGTTGACATTACATTTCAATTGAAAAATGAAAAGGACAGAGAGAGAAGGGGGGGGGGGGGGGGGGATGGAAATAGAATAGAGGGGGGGGGGGGGGTTCGCCGCCTAGCGCATCAAACCCATGTCTGACCCCAAAGTGGGTTGCCCCACCCTGGCACCGAGGGGTGAGGGGGGAAACGGAAGTTCTCCGAGAAAACCCCCCCTAGTCAGACACACTTGTCTAAGACATGAAAAATGTAAACAAATTTAAAGGAATAAAGGATTAAGGGGGAAAAAAACTCTCTGGGAGAAAAAACCCCCTGCGCAAGTGGTCAAAGACAAGTGCAACAAACCCCTCTCACATGCACACACAAACACATACACACACTCTCTCTCTCTCTCTCTCACACACAACCACACACTGGGACTAGAGGAATGCAAAATAAGCAATGGTATACATTGGAGTGTTTGGAAGGGAGGGGTGGGGAGGGGGTTATTGGAAGGAGGGGGTGGGTGGGTATTGGGCGGTAGATATGGATAGGAATCAAATTGATCATTAGTGATTACAATCAAGCTTGTAAATTAATTGGGAATGCTGGGGTCCACGCCGGGGGAGGGGGCTTCGGGCAGTGGGGGGAACCTTCTTCGCTTAGCTGTGGCTATTGAACCCTACCACACTGCCCAGTATACAGGGGTCACTCCTTCGCTTAGCTGTGGCTATCAGACCCCTGTCCCCCCAACCCAGACGGGACACACAAGGAAATGGGCGAAATGAAAACTAGACATTCCATTACAAGCAAGTTTGTAAAATAATTAGGAATACAGAGGTCCACACCGGGGGAGGGGGCTTCGGGCAGTGGGGGGAACCTTCTTCGCTTAGCTGTGGCTATTGAACCCTACCACACTGCCCAGTATACAAGGGTCACTCCTTCACTTAGCTGTGGCTATTGGACCCCTGTCCCCCCAACCCAGGCGGGACACGCAGGGAAGTGGGGGGGGGGGGAGGGGGTAGGTGGTGGCAAAAAGGGAGGGGGAGGGTTGGGGGCGGGGAGGAGTTTTGGGAAGGGGTGAAGGAGGGGGGTAGGGGTAGATGGGTTCAAGAACATGTTACGGCAAAATTAAAATTCTGTTGCCTACTTTTTGCTCCTTTTGCTATATTTGATGTTTGCTGTTTAATTGCTTGTCTGTGTTGATAAAGGCGCATTCGCCGAAATATCCAGTAGTTTTGGTTTGTCTCTTGTGAATAAAATAACGTCACTTTGCACTTGTCGTGTAGTTGTTTGTCAAGAAAGGATACAGAATGTTGACTATTGCAGATGTCAATGGTCGACTTTGCTGGATCTTTTCACCGCCAGGT
>CM065694.1:56843419-56855919 GCA_017654935.2 Phymorhynchus buccinoides | reverse complement strand
AAGATTGTAGGCCTACCCAGACAAATCATGGAGTCACTCATGTTCGATCAGGACACTTGTGTGTTGAGACTGTCGGCTTCGTTATGAGTGAATCCACGATTTGTCTGGGTAACCTACCATTTCCATTGTCATTTGTGACCCAACAGCACGAAAGGGACATTAAGTCGCTGGGATAGTTTCTCACAACAGGCTTGCAAAGTCAAAAATCTTAATTTTGGTCAATTTTGAGTAATGGGTATTTTTGTTTTCCAACTTCTTATCTTTCATATTTGTAAAGGATAATATTTAATATGATTTCTAAATGGTCTTATAAGTGTTTTAAAATGAGTAGGTCAATGCATTTTCTTCAGCAGTGATTTCTCAAAATGGTCGATGCTTACCCTACCAACCTTGAATGCTCATAACTCTGGAACGGAAAAAGATACAATAATGGTTCTTGTATAATTGGAAAGAGAATTGTCTGAAGTTTGCAAATGTAGAATTGTCTCAGAATTGTCAGTTTGACACTTAATGTCCCTTTCGTGGTGCTGGGTCACAAGTTTTACGTTGGACACGACATGAGCACCACTTGTGTGTGAGGACTGTCACTGTACGAATGAATGCAGATTTTTTGGTACCATTTTCAGTGTTAATTAAGTTACGCTGGACACAATTATCCAATAAATTTGGGTCACAATTGTTCACTCGCCGACTCCACCATGTTGCACAGAATCACTGCAAATGTTACTGTGTTATCACGTGCAGCTAACGCGTCCCATCCAGTAACTATGGCAGTGATGGTCAGTCATGCTACCATCAAACCCGTCGTATTGGGTCTAGTCCTAAATGCCTCAGATGAAGCCACAGCAAAGTTTGTTACTTCCTTCATCCTATCTCGTCTTGACCACTGTGATGCTCTCCTTTCTGGCCTATCAGTCTCTTCTCTATCTTGTCTCCGGCGTATTCAAAACACAGCTGCTCGTCTTGTTCTCAGGAATAAAACGCATGATCATGTTAGCCTTCTTCTCCGTTCTTTGCACTGACAGAATTGAGTATAAACGAAACAGCCTTGCTATAAATCTATTCATCATGCTGCTCCATCTTACCTCTGCGACAATATTTCCATGTATACGCCAGCTCGCACTTTATGTTCATTTCCCAACCCTCTTTCTCTCCAGATCCCTAGGTATAAGCTTTCAACTGTTGGTCGGCGCTCTTTTGCTGTCTCATGATCAACCTCTTGGAACAAACTTCCTCTCTCCCTCCGTCAGCGACCGACCCTCTCTGCTTTCAAACAAACCTCAAAACCCACCTGTTCCTCCGTCAATTGAAGCTCACTCTCTCTTTCTCTCCTCTTGCCTTTAGGTCTGTTTCTGTTGTATTATGCTTATGTCAAGCGTGTGTGTGTTAGTTTTTTGTTCGTCTTTGAATAGCGTTTTTGTTTGAATACGTTATGAATGTTAACGTGTGAGTGTACGTGTGCGCTTCGGTTTGCTTTCTATCAAGATTTAGCGCCGTATAAGAACTGGTCGTTGATTATGATGATGGTCTTGTACCATTCTTCGGCGACAGGTTTTTTGAAGTAGGAAAATGTCAGCAATATGTCTCGTGAGTTTACATAATATGTTGAGGGCAGGATGAAAAAAACCTTTGTCAGCTTATTCTTTAGCCCTCAATAAAGATGATTTTGACTTGATTTGACTTGACTTATAAAGTCTATGACAGTTCCAGACACTGTCACGTTAAACATAAAGCATCCCAACATCCAACAGGGTGAGTCATCAGATGTTGTGAAAGAGAGAGGGAGGGGGGTGGGTAGAGTGGGGTTTGATAGGGGGGGGGGGGGTGATAGTAAGAAAGACGTAGGTGGGAGGAAACAGAAATCCAAGCATCCCCGTTGCCCCTGACAACCAACCGTCTAGACTTTCAAATATAGGCAATAAAGACCAGTAACTTTTATTCCCTTTCATGGCCTTATCCCATGTGAGCAGATTGTGAGAGAGAGAGAGAGAGAGAGAGAGAGAGAGAGAGAGAGAGAGAGAGAGAGAGAGAGAGAGAGAGAGAGAGAGAGAGAGAGAGAGAGAGAGAGAGAAGAGAGAGAGAGAGAGAGAGAGAGAGAGAGAGAGAGAGAGAGAGAGATGAGAGAGAGAGAGAGAGAGAGAGAGAGAGAAATCTGCGACGCACAAACATGGAATGCGTGGGTTGGCGATCGGCGGGGAAGTGTTAATCAAGGCCCACAACTTTTGAACAACACAGAAGGGCGCTGCCCTGGCTTTTGTGAGCTCGTTTCCGGTTCCGGCCCAAACGTCTGATTGAGGCGCGAAAGGGGGCGTAATTCTCCCCAATTTGTTGGTCACCAGGGACAGGTTTCAATGGTGGGGTGACATGTCAGCTCGATGGATGACATCTACATTATATACTGTCTGATTCAAGTTTCAGACTGGACATCATGCATACGCAAAACTGCAAGAGGGGCGTATGCGGGGGTGGGAGGGGGAGGGGAGGGTGTATCAGTGTGGGAGGGAGTGATACCGTTGACGTAGTGAGTCCTGTCAATGAACTCCAGTGCCAGAACTCTGCAACCATTCAGCACCACACGGTCTCAACAAAGGAACAACCAAACCAAGCGAACGAACTGACCAGCAAAACAAACAACAGCAAAAACAAACCAAAACAATAATAACAAGAATAATATATAAAAAAAACTACAACAATATCACTCACAAATAAACAAAAGATGCAAACAAATGCAAACTGTGGTGTTGTTCTTATCTATCGTGTGTGTGTGTGTGTGTGTGTGTGTGTGTGTGTGTGTGTGTGTGTGTGTGTGTGTGTGTGTGTGTGTGTGTGTGTGTGTGTGTGTGTGTGTGTGTGTGACATACCCTACACAATTATGAAATCCTTTACCTTGCTAGATTTAGGCCTCCTTTGCTAGATTTAGGCCTCCCTTGCTAGATGTTGGCCTCCCTTGCTAGATGTTGGCCTCCATTGTTAGATTTAGGCCTCCCTTGCTAGATGTTGGCCTCCATTGTTAGATTTAGGCCTCCCTTGCTAGATGTTGGCCTCCATTGTTAGATTTAGGCCTCCCTTGCTAGATGTAGGCCTCCCTTGCTAGCTTTAGGCCTCCCTTGCTAGATTTAGGCCTCCCTTGCTAGATTTAGCCCTCCTCTGCTAGATTGAGGCCTCCCTTGCTAGATGTTGGTCTCCCTTGCTAGATGTTGGCCTCCATTGTTAGATTTAGGCCTCCCTTGCTAGATGTTGGCCTCCCTTGCTAGATGTTGGCCTCCATTGTTAGATTTAGGCCTCTCTTGCTAGATGTTGGCCTCCATTGTTAGATTTAGGCTTCCATTGCTAGATGTTGGCCTCCCTTGCTATATGTTGGCCTCCATTGTTAGATTTAGGCCTCCCTTGCTAGATGTAGGCCTCTTAGCCTTAGGCCTCCCTTGCTAGATTTAGGCCTGCACAAGTGTCTATGATGATCATCATATCTTTAGTTTTGTTAGCATTTTGCTCTCTCTCTCTCTCTCGCTCTCTCTCTCTCTCTCTCTCTCTCTCTCTCTCTCTCTCTCTCTCTCTCTCTCTCTCTCTCTCTTACACTTTGATGCATGTCACGTGTTCTCCAGTACTGAACAAAACCTGTAAGCCCTCACAACTCTGTCCACAGGACAAATGCTAACTGACTCACCAGTTTGTGTCTACGATCTGTTTTAAACAAATTCAAACCAATGCAAGAAGGCCAGAGGTTTTGCAACTTGCTTTGGTCACTTAAGGTCCAAATACGGTTTTCAAGGTCAAACGTCAAGGTCAAGGTCAACACGCCAATAATCTATGCTATGACATCTTCTACTCTCGGTGATACATCATCACACCAAAAACTAAAGCGCTTCTGTCAAGCAAAAATGCGGAAAATATGTCGAAAACTTCAATTTTTAGACTCCAACCACTTTCAAGGTCTACCGATGTCCTTGACCTTGACCTTGATCGGTACTCCATCATCAGAACTGCCGCAAGCCAAAGCACCTACATGCCAAGTTTGAAGACTAAGTCCAGCGATGTAGAAGACACGGCCCTTAAAAGAAACTTAGGTTTTCAAAGTCATATGTCAAGGTCAAGGTAGCGACAGCAAGAAACAAAACAAAAAACAGACACAAAAAACAAACCGCGACAAACTGACTCCTTTGCCCGATCTATATCCAGACAAACAAAAATAAAACCAGAAAATAAAATATTTTTTTTAATTTCATTCTATTTAATTTTTCCTTCACGGTATTCAACCAATCAGAAATTTTGCATTACCTTTGTGAAAAAAAGAATCCCACAAACTGCAATGATTTTTATGCCAAAGTAATCCAGTACGTGATGAAGCCAGTAATGGGTACGAAATTCATTCAATTTAGCAAAGCAAGTATCGGCAAAAAGTCACAATACTGTGGAACCGCCCTTATAAGGCCTTCGAAAATCATCCCAAATGAGGTCTTATACGGGAGGGGAAGGGAGGTATAATTTTGATACCTACAAAGGAGGGCAATGTCTCAGAGAAGTAGGTCTTATACGGGAGGGGAAGGGAGGTATAATTTTGATACCTACAAAGGAGGGCAATGTCTCAGAGAAGTAGGTCTTATACGGGAGGGGAAGGGAGGTATAATTTTGATACTTACAAAGGAGGGCAATGTCTCAGAGAAGTAGGTCTTATACGGGAGGGGAAGGGAGGTATAATTTTGATACCTACAAAGGAGGGCAATGTCTCAGAGAAGTAGGTCTTATACGGGAGGGGAAGGGAGGTATAATTTTGATACTTACAAAGGAGGGCAATGTCTCAGAGAAGTAGGTCTTATACGGGAGGGGAAGGGAGGTATAATTTTGATACCTACAAAGGAGGGCAATGTCTCAGAGAAGTAGGTCTTATACGGGAGGGGAAGGGAGGTATAATTTTGATACCTACAAAGGAGGGCAATGTCTCAGAGAAGTAGGTCTTATACGGGAGGGGAAGGGAGGTATAATTTTGATACCTACAAAGGAGGGCAATGTCTCAGAGAAGTAGGTCTTATACGGGAGGGGAAGGGAGGTATAATTTTGATACCTACAAAGGAGGGCAATGTCTCAGAGAAGTAGGTCTTATACGGGAGGGGAAGGGAGGTATAATTTTGATACCTACAAAGGAGGGCAATGTCTCAGAGAAGTAGGTCTTATACGGGAGGGGAAGGGAGGTATAATTTTGATACCTACAAAGGAGGGCAATGTCTCAGAGAAGTAGGTCTTATACGGGAGGGGAAGGGAGGTATAATTTTGATACCTACAAAGGAGGGCAATGTCTCAGAGAAGTAGGTCTTATATGGGAGGGGAAGGGAGGTATAATTTTGATACTTACAAAGGAAGGGCAATGTCTCAGAGAAGTAGGTCTTATACGGGAGGGGAAGGGAGGTATAATTTTGATACCTACAAAGGAGGGCAATGTCTTAGAGAAGTAGGTCTTATGTGGGAGGGAGTCTTATAATGGGAGGTCTTATAAGGGAGGTTCCACTGTATAAACGGTTTTTTCAAAAGGACATCGCTTTAACAAACACAAACAGTGGTCTACGTGTTTAAAGGTGGACCCTGACGGATGTGTTTTTGCAAGGAACACGTCGAGATCACCAGAAAGACAGCCTTTTCAAAGATCGGAACACTCGCTTTGCTCTGGTTTCCTAGAAATCAAACCGCCAAAACGGCGATTCCTCCTTGGCGGAGATGCGGGAGAGAGAAGCCATTTTGGACGGGGTGGGAGGGGGCCAAGCCCATTGTGGTTCAAGCTTTTTCTTTTTTGTAGTGCAGTAAAAAAAAAAAAAAAAAAGCTTTTTCCTTTGTTGTGAGCAAAACTCTTTTAGATAAACTGCATAACATTTAAAAATAAACAAATAAAAAGGCTTGTATTGCGAAAAAATCGTGCAAACAATTTGGCCGCCATTACAAAAGAGACGGCACACACCTTCTTTTTCAGTGAAAGAATTCGACTTCCAGCACCTCCGCCAAGGATAAATCGCCGTTATGACGGTTTGATTTCTAAGAAACCAGAGCAAAGTGAATGCTGCGATCTCTGTAAATGGTGGTTTCATGGTCATCTCGATCTGTGTCTTGCAAAATCTCATCCGTTAGGGTGCACCTTTAAAGCTTTAAAGCCCAGCCCCATCACCCCCTTCCACCCCCCACCCCCATCCACCCCCCACCACACCCCCATTACATGAGAATATATGTCAAACTCAATATCACAAAGACTTTCTCCCGTGAAAGTAAGCCTATTTTGCATGAAATTCAGATGTTAATTTTCTAATCATTACTAACAATAGGAAATTGCGCTCAAATCATAAAAAAATGTAACAATAAATATAAAATAAAATAAAACCACAATCGTAAGAATTTAAAATCGCCTTGCAAAATTACCTTGGAATATGAATTTTGAGGATTTGAATTACTAATGTTATATTCAAATAAAGCTATCTTCTCTGATAACAAAAAGGCTTTCAGGGCATCTTATTTTCAGTTACAAACACAAAAAAGTACACACACGCGCGCGCGCGACAGACATAGAAAGAGAGATATACGGACAGAGAGAGAGAGGAGAGAGAGAGAGAGAGAGAGAGAGAGAGAGAGAGAGAGAGAGAGAGAGAGAGAGAGAGAGAGAGAGAGATTTTGGACGGTATTTAGCAATGGCTTTATCTTATCATGTATAATCAAAACTTCATGTATGATCAACACTTCATGTATGAACAAAACTTCATGTATGATCAAAACTTCATGTATGATCAAAACTATGATGAAAACTCCATGTATGATCAAAACTATGATCAAAACTTCATGTATGATCAAAACTATGATCAAAACTCCATGTATGATCAAAACTTCATGTATGATCAAAACTTCATGTATGATCAAAACTTCATGTATGATCAAAACTTCATGTATGATCAAAACTTCATGTATGTATGATCAAAACTTCATGTATGATCAAAACTTCATGTATGTATGATCAAAACTTCATGTATGTATGATCAAAACTTCATGTATGAACAAAACTTCATGTATGATCAAAACTTCATGTATGAACAAAACTTCATGTATGATCAAAACTTCATGTATGATCAAAACTTCATGTATGATCAAAACTATGATCAAAACTTCATGTATGATCAAAACTTCATGTATGATCAAAACTTCATGTATGAACAAAACTTCATGTATGATCAAAACTATGATCAAAACTTCATGTATGATCAAAACTATGATCAAAACTCATGTATGATCAAAACTTCATGTATGATCAAAACTTCATGTATGATCAAAACTTCATGTATGTATGATCAAAACTTCATGTATGAACAAAACTTCATGTATGATCAAAACTATGATCAAAACTTCATGTATGATCAAAACTTCATGTATGATCAAAACTTCATGTATGATCAAAACTTCATGTATGAACAAAACTTCATGTATGAACAAAACTTCATGTATGATCAAAACTTCATGTATGATCAAAACTTCATGTATGATCAAAACTTCATGTATGATCAAAACATGTATGATCAAAACTCATGTATGATCAAAACTCCATGTATGATCAAAACTCCATGTATGATCAAAACTATGATCAAAACTTCATGTATGATCAAAACTTCATGTATGATCAAAACTTCATGATCAAAACTATGATCAAAACTTATGTATGTATCAAAACTTCATGTATGAACAAAACTTCATGTATGATCAAAACTTCATGTATGATCAAAACTTCATGTATGATGAAGTTAACATGTATGAACAAAACTTCATGTATGATCAAAACTTCATGTATGATCAAAACTTCATGTATGATCAAAACTTCATGTATGATCAAAACTTCATGTATTAACAAAACATCAAAACTTCATGTATTAACAAACCTTCATGTGTTAGCAAATTTTCATGTAAATTAACAAAACCACTCCACTTTACAGAACCCAGACAATTTTTGATTCGAAGAAACCGAATTTACCAACTGTTTGGGTGTTCTTGTGCAAGAGAGCTGTCGTATTTTGAAATAAGTATCTTTAAAAAACAAACAAACTCGGAAATTATATCTATATTTTTTGTTTTGTTTCGGGTCTCTATTGGCCAAAGAGTGATGTCTGAGTTTTGAAATAGGGCCTACGCTTCTTTGTTTTGTTCCTTGGTTTTGGTTTCGTATTTGAGTTAGGAGTTATGGACTGATATAGCATCCTATTATCGCCACCCATGTCACTGAAAGGCATCACATGAGGGTCTGTCAACCACCTTTCATCCCCACTGCCGCCTCTTGGCACCACAGTGATTGAACACCCATGTCACTGAAAGGCATCACATGAGGGTCTGTCAACCACCTTTCATCCCCACTGCCGCCTCTTAGCACCACAGTGATTGAACACCCATGTCACTGAAAGGCATCACATGAGGGTCTGTCAACCACTTTTCATCCCCACTGTCGCCTCTTGGCACCACAGTGATTTAACACCCATGTCACTGAAAGGCATCACATGAGGGTCTGTCAACCACCTTTCATCCCCATGTTCGCCTCTTGGCACCACAGTGATTGAACACCCATGTCACTGAAAGGCATCACATGAGGGTCTGTCAACCACCTTTCATCCCCACTGTCGCCTCTTGGCACCACAGTGATTGAACACCCATGTCACTGAAAGGCATCACATGAGGGTCTGTCAACCACCTTTCATCCCCACTGCCGCCTCTTAGCACCACAGTGTTTTGAACACCCATGTCACTGAAAGGCATCACATGAGGGTCTGTCAACCACCTTTCATCCCCACTGCCGCCTCTTAGCACCACAGTGATTGAACACCCATGTCACTGAAAGGCATCACATGAGGGTCTGTCAACCACCTTTCATCCCCACTGCCGCCTCTTAGCACCACAGTGATTGAACCCCATGTCACTGAAAGGCATCACATGAGGGTCTGTCAACCACTTTTCATCCCCACTGTCGCCTCTTGGCACCACAGTGATTTAAAACCCATGTCACTGAAAGGCATCACATGAGGGTCTGGTATCCAGTGACCTTATGGTTAGTTTTGGGAGGTAAGGATAGGCCCTATTTTATGCATGTCACAGAGGAATCCCCAATATTGCAGACAGAATTATGTTCTCTACCTGGGTAATAAAAATATAACTTTAATGGTAAATTTTGGCTGAGGAATGAATGGCTAGCGTTGAAAGGGTTTTGAATTATGCATCGCATTAAAAAAAAACAAAAAAACTTTCAACAAGCATTCTTAAATGCATTTTTCTTAAAACGGATTTGTATGAAGCATTTCTAGGTACTACTCCTTTTCCCAGCCTGTAGAGGGACTGGCCCCGCCTTGGGGCAAGTGTCTCTTCGTTAGGGTGGATGTGCTTCCAGCACCATGCACAAAAACGCCTTTGTTCTTTCACTGAATTTTCTAAATGCGTAGGGGAATACGGGGTAAAAAGCCCATTGGAGGGTAAGAAGCCCATGTCAATTATCTCATGAAATAAAGCAAATTTCAATGAAATTTGCCCATGAGACGAACGCTAAACATTAACACTCGTCTCATGGGCAAAATGTGACTGAATTTGCTTTATTTCATGAGATAATTGGCACGCCATAACTGAGACGCCATAACTGAGCACGCCATAACTGAGCACGCCATAACTGAGCACGCCATAACTGAGCACGCCATAACTGAGCACGCCATAACTGAGCACGCCATAACTGAGCACGCCATAACTGAGCACGCCATAACTGAGCACGCCATAACTGAGCACGCCATAACTGAGCACGCCATAACTGAGCACGCCATAACTGAGCACGCCATAACTGAGCACGCCATAACTGAGACGCCATAACTGAGCACGCCATAACTGAGCACGCCATAACTGAGCACGCCATAACTGAGCACGCCATAACTGAGCACGCCATAACTGAGCACGCCATAACTGAGACGCCATAACTGAGCACGCCATAAGCTCTGCTTGTTGTTGCTTCAGTTATGTCATAGTTGTTGTTCATGTTGATTTGGAAAATAAAACATTTAAACCAGATAATTGGCATGGGCTTCTTACCCGCGCAAGGGTTTTTTACCCCGTCTCGCGCAAGGGTTTGTTACCCCGTCTTCACTTATATGTCCATGCATTCACCACGACTGTGACAAATGCCGCGGGTGTACTGCAGTACATAGTGTTGGGGGGGGGGGGGGGGGGGGGGGGGGGGGGGACTCCTATTAGATAATGGCCTTTATCATGACTGCAATTAATTATTGAACAAAGATGTTTGGTAAGAAAGGCAAAAACGGAAAAATGGAATTAACCGAGAAATGTAGGGGGGAGTGGCACATCTTGACCTTTACCCAGAAAACATGATAAAAGCTACATTATTATATGAGTTACGCAACAACGTTCGAACAGCAGTGAGAGCAGGCCTACCACACAGGGAACTGCTGTGCTGCAATTAGTTCGGCAAATAATTATCTGAGGCCCACTTCTCCTTTGACGATGCCTATCTCAGGAAGTAAGACTTACTCACTTTCCCAGGGCTGTGAGTGATTGGAACTCTCTTCCACCTGAGGCAGTATCATCAGCCTCGGTAGAGCAATTCAAATCCCAGATCTGAACCTCCTCCCCTCACACTTCCCACACCCACACGTCCTTTCCCCCCCCCCCCCCCCCCCCCCCTTCCCACTGTCCTCACCTTTCCGTTGTCTCAACTCCATACCCCCTGTCCGGGCCTATCCCCTCAATTATGCCCACCCCCCGTCTCGCCCCCTCCCATTCAATCCCGTATTGAGCTGATCATCTGGGCAGCAAGTCTTCTACACAAGTTTACTGTTTTGTTGGAACCCCCTCCACGTCGTAAGCGTCATAATCGTCAAATTGTTGATGGAGGACGCTGTAATTATGCAAGAAGAAGATCTCCTTATTGCTAGAAATAATCATATCTAAAATATCGGCTCTAAACTAGATCTAAAACCAGCAGTAAATCTAAACTAGATCTAAACCCAGCAGTTTCTAAACTAGATCTAAAACCAGCAGTTTCTAAACTAGATCTAAAATAGCAGTCTGTTTCTAAACTAGATCTGAAATAGCAGTCTGTTTCTAAACTAGATATAAAATAGCAGTCTGTCTCTAAACTAGATCTATAATAACAGTTATAAACACAAACTACAGACGACGAAGGCGACCACTGTGCTCAAATGGCCTATCACGCTGGTCCAGAAGGTTTCGGTTCGTTTCTTCTTTTGTGACAAACAACATTAGGGACACGAGGCAGACGCGTGGCCTAAAAAAAAACCACGTGAGTCATACCACGTGACCCACACTACTGGATCACTGGGACACCCCTTTGTACCCCCCATGCCACACACACATACACCTTTCCTCTACCCCCTAGCCCCTCCACCTTTCCATCTTTCTGGTTCCATTGTCCATTCGGTGTGTTCATGGAGAGTCACGTCCCGAGTCGTGCTGCCTCCCACACACAGTCTCCTCTATCCCTAGTAGTGGGTGCTTTGCAAGTCAAATCCAATTACGCCAGAACCACGCTACACAAAACGCTTTTCACACTCTTTGCCTCCATTTTACACAACGACGCATATGCTAAAAATGACAATTACTCTCTCTCTCTCTCTCTCTCTCTCTCTCTCTCTCTCTCTCTCTCTCTCTCTCTCTCTCTCTCTCTCTCTCTCTCTCGATGATTGATTGATTGATCTATTTTGTTTATTCGTATCTTTGTTCATGTTTTACTTTTAGAGGACCTGATGAAAAGAAGTATTTTTACCTATTCAGTAATCCTTATTAAACATTTCGAGTTCGAGTTCTCTCTCTCTCTCTCTCTCTCTCTCTCTCTCTCTCTCTCTCTCTCTCTCTCTCTCTCTCTCTCTCTCTCTCTCTCTCTCTCTCTCTCTCTCTCTCTCTCTCTCTCTCTCTCTCTCAATAAAACATTAGTAGTCGTAGTCGTATTCTCTCTCTAACATTACGCAGAACGTGTGATAAGTTGTATGTATGCAAAAAAAATAAAAAATGAAAATGATGAAAGAAAACTACCCAATGAAACCAATCTACATGCTTACGTATACAATCACCCACATATATCACCGGGTCCACCCCCACTACACCCACCTCCGAAAAACGAAATCAGCACAAATGAAGTCAGATTTCGTCTCTCTGCGGAGGCAGACTTTGACCCAAAGGGAGAGAATTAAACGATCGGAAAATAGCGCCCTCTGTAATTCACTGAGGCTTGGCTCACTGCTCCCCTAACGCAGAGAAGACCATAAAGCCCGGAATAAAATGAAAGCTCAAATTACAGGGAGATTTGCGCACGTGGTTTTCCCGCCCACACACGCTTTGGAACAATCACCAGGATCTGTAGTCGTGGGTGCGTATTGGACATTCAAAACGGAGATTAGTATGTAAATGAGGCTAAACAGCGCCACTCGTTCTGGGGGTTTATTTTAATGTTACAATCTGTTGCAGGGCCCGGTGAACAGGGAACACGT
>CM065694.1:56835919-56838419 GCA_017654935.2 Phymorhynchus buccinoides | reverse complement strand
CAGACAGATAGAAAAACAGGTTGCAGACAAAGAGAGAGAAATAGGAACAGAGGGAGAGGCAAATAAGCATATAGATAATGGGAAAAAAAGAGAGAAAGAATCAGAAGAAGAAAGAAAGAGAAAAACAAAGAAAGAAAGAAGAAGGAAAGGAGGAAAGGAGGGAGGTAAATTTATGAATGAAAGGAGAGGTTGCTGACCTGAACTGAAGTAGAGGGAGAGAGGGAGGGAAACTACAAGTATGCGGATGGTGGTGGGTGGGGGTGGGGTGGGGGTGAATGGGCTTGTAGACCCACCGGGTGTCTGTGAATGAGGCAGGAAATGAAAGATAGGGAAGGAGGGGGGGGGGGGGGTAGGGGGCGGGGGGCGAGATGGAGCGAAAATGCAAGTTGTTGGGGAATGGACTAGGCCCGACTAGTGAGTGATCTTTGAAGAGCTCAGCCTCGAAGCATTACCGTAAGGCGTTGTTTACAACAACAACAACAACAACAACAAATCAAGAAACACAGCTCCTAACAAACAACTGAAACAGACTGCAACGTCACTGGAACATACAACAAACAAACAACTACACGACAAGTGTAAAGTGACGTTATTTTATTCACAAGAGACAAAACAAAACTACTGGATATTTCGGCGAATGTGCCTTTATCAACACAGACAAACAAAGAAAACAGCAAACATCAAATATAGCAAAAGAATTTTTTTTTTAAAGAAGAAGCAAAAAACAATACAATGCTTCCTCTCTACACTGAATCCAATTTGTGATTCTAACAAACTCCTAACAAGCTCATAACAAACATTTTCGTTGTCGTTTAAAGACCCACCAGGTCACGTGTCAAAATCACGTGTTTCACGTGCTTTCCCTGTTATAACTAGTAAGAAATGTTGTTTTGACCAGGCTTGACTCCCATACAAATGTCCCCAAATTGAAAACGAAACATCGTTTTAAAGAACAGCCTCAATTTGAAGTTGGGACAATTGTATGTGGGTCACAGCTACCCAGAAAAAAACCCAAGGGACTTAATCGGTGTGCGCCAGTGTGTATTTAGCACACAATGGACTCATTCATAACTTACACTAAGAAGAGTTGCAATGCTACAGACATTAACATTACAATACAGCCATATTTGAGGGGAACATGTAGTATGAACTTGTTTCTTCATTCTTTTAGACAAAGGCCTACTGTATGTCCAATGGCTTGGTAAGGATTACTGCTCCATAAAAAGGGGGTAAGGGGGGGGGGGGGGGGGGGGGGGGGGGGGTCGAAACAAAACTATATACAAATGAAACAAAAGAGGAAATTATCGCGCGCGTACACCGATACACACAACACACACGTAGACGCGGGCGCGCACGAGCACACACAACACACACGCGCGCACACACAGAGACTGACAGACACACACGCGCACGAGAGCGCACGAGCTTACACACACATACACACATAATGCGCGCGCGAGCGCATGAGCACACACACACAACACACACACACGCACGTACGCACGCACGCACGCATGCATAAGCACACACACACACACACGCGCGCACGAACGAGCACACACACACACACACACACACACACACACACACACACACACACACACACACACACACACACACACTCTCTCTCTCTCTCTCTCTCTCTCTCTCTCTCTCTCTCTCTCTCTCTCTCTCTCTCTCTCTCTCTCTCTCTCTCTCAAAGCGCTTGCTGGCTATAACTCCTATTCATGTGTGAAGAGGAATAACTCTTGTCATTGTGCGTTCTCTTAGCGATCATCACTTATCTTTCTTGACTGGCAACGCGCTGTGACCTACTGAGTAATGACCCAAACAGATGGGACACAACCAGACCAGGTTGGTAGTGAGTCTCGAGACAGAGTTTGAATAATAAAATGTAAAATATGGAGATATTAAAATTAGGATCGTACTAATTAATAGATCATAACATCTATAGATCTTTAACATGACAGCCTGAAAGAGGACTGATGAGATACAGTCGTTCCCTCTCTCTCTGTGTCTGTCTGTGTCTCTAGTAATCGCGGGCATATGTTACGTTGGACACTGTGCTGTCGAGCTATGCTACGTACGTTGGACAATGCCCTGTTGTTAAGGTATGTTATGTTGGACAATGCACTGTTGTTAAGGTATGTTATGTCAGTTGGACAATGCACTGTTGTTAAGGTATGTTATGTTGGACAATGCCCTGTTGTTAAGGTATGTTATCTTGGACAATGCACTGTTGTTAAGGTATGTTATGTTGGACAATGCCCTGTTGTTAAGGTATGTTATGTCAGTTGGACAATGCACTGTTGTTAAGGTATGTTATGTTGGACAATGCACTGTTGTTAAGGTATGTTATGTTGGACAATGCACTGTTGTTAAGGTATGTTATGTTGGACAATGTACTGTTGTTAAGGTATGTTACGTTGGACAATGCACTGTTGTTAAGGTATGTTATGTTGGACAATGCCCTGTTGTTAAGGTATGTTATGTTGGACAA
>CM065694.1:56818419-56820919 GCA_017654935.2 Phymorhynchus buccinoides | reverse complement strand
TTAATTCTAAAATATGATGAACAGTTGTTTCGGTAAAGGCCTATGTTTTCACCAACTACCTCCAATTAAGTGTTTTTACAAGTAACTTGATGCTATTCAAAGACAAACGTGACCCGTCGCCGCACAATGAGTCGTGTTGTCCCAAGCTCATTTACCGCCTAGGGGCAATTTGAGGAGGAAGGGGGTCACATCGTCAATTCTCAAATTTTGACTTATTATTGAAGCGTAAGCCTTTATGCCTTAAAGATCCACCAGATCACGATGTCAAAATCACGGGTTTCACGTGTTTCTCTCTTATAGCTGGTAAGAAATCTTGTTTTGACCAGGTTTGACTCCCATACAAATGCCCCCAAAATAAAAACGAAACATCATTTCAAAGAGCAGCCTCAATTTCAAGTTGGGGGCATTTGTATATGGGTCACAGCTACCCAGAAACAAATAAAGGGACTTAATCGTGGTGGGTCAGTGTATCTTTAAAAGTGTTTTTATTTTATTTATCAGAAATGTCTGGTGCTTTTGTGCACATTGTGAAACTTTCCGGTAGCATTTTTTCATTTTGCCGATTCCCTGAGTGTACGACTTCTAATCTCCATAACTTTGCAACAAATTGTCTTATTTACAAAACTGTTAGTTTGTTGGAAAGCCTTTCCAATGCAGGATAATGCAAAAGTGACCTTGGGACATTACGACTCATTGGTGGGTGACAGACAGGTGGGGACAGACAGAGGGATGGACAGACTGAACAAGAGACAGGTGGGGACAGACAGAGGGATGGACAGACTGAACAAGAGACAGGTGGGGACAGACAGAGGGATGGACAGACTGAACAAGAGACAGGTGGGGACAGACAGAGGGATGGACAGACTGAACAAGAGACAGGTGGGGACAGACAGAGGGATGGACAGACTGAACAAGAGACAGGTGGGGACAGACAGAGGGATGGACAGACTGAACAAGAGACAGGTGGGGACAGACAGAGGGATGGACAGACTGAACAAGAGACAGGTGGGGACAGACAGAGGGATGGTGTGGTGGACAGAACAGAGACGGGGACAGACAGAGCGATGGACAGACTGAACAAGAGAATCCAGAGAATGGTGGGAACAGACAGGTGGGGACAGACAGAGGGATGGACAGACTAATCCAGAGACAGGCGCGGAGGCAGGCGTGACAAATGGACACCGAGGTGGCGTGGAGTGCTCTCCACAGTCCCAGCACGTTTGGACATTAACGTTCCTGTCATAGGTCAACACCTGATTTAACTGAGGTCTCACGCAGTTCACATTATAGGACAGTCCAAGGACGGACAGAAAAATGATAACCCGCGTGCTGCGCGCGCGCGCGCGCGCGCGCGCGTGTGTGTGTGTGTGTGTGTGTGTGTGTGTGTGTGTGTGTGTGTGTGTGTGTGTGTGTGTGTGTGTGTGTGTGTGTGTGTGTGTGTGTGTGTGTGTGTGTGTGTGTGTGTGTGTGTGTGTGTGTGTGTGTGTGTGCGTGTGTGCGTGTGCGTGCGTGTGTGCGTGTGCGCTAAAGCCTACTGGCTTTTAGATCATGCATTTTCTAAACATACTGCCCCTGCTGCTGTTGCTGCTGCTGATATAACAACTAGTGCTAGTGCTACTGCTTCTGCTGGTACTACTACTACTACTACTACCACTTCTACTCTTTTCCCTACTGCTTCTACTACTGTTGCTGCTGTTACCTCTACTTCTACAACTAGGCCTGCTTAAACTGACACAACTTCCTCCTTTCCTCCTCCTCCTCCTCCTCCTCCTCCTCCTCCTCCTCCTCCTCCTCCTCTACTACTACTACTACTACTACTACTACTACTACTACTACTACTACTACTACTACTACTACTACTACTACTGCTACTACTACTACTACTACTACTACTACTACTACTACTACTACTACTACTACTACTACTACTACTACTACTACTACTACTACTACTACTACTACTACTACTACTACTACCTACTACTACTACTACTACCTTTCTTATTCTACTACTACTACTATCATTAATAATCATAATTGATTACTCAAAAGAAAAGAAATCGGGACTTTCCTGGTATCGCGGTACCCCCAGGATCGTCTCACAATAGTTATTGTTATAAATGTCCCACGTGTACCTGTTCCAGATCGGAGGACGCTAAACGGACTATCATCGTGATGCTTTCTCATTGCGCATTACCTGCTGGGCAGTAGGACTGTCATCGTGATCCTTTCTGCGCATTACCTGCTGGGCAGTAGGACTGTCATCGTGATCCTTTCTCATTACCTGCTGGGCAGTAGGACTGTCATCGTGATCCTTTCTCATTGTGCATTACCTGCTGGGCAGTAGGACTGTCATCGTGATCCTTTCTCATTACCTGCTGGGCAGTAGGACTGTCATCGTGATCCTTTCTCATTACCTGCTGGGCAGTACTGTCACTATCATCGTGATCCTTTCTCATTACCTGCTGGGCAGTAGGACTATCATCGTGATCCTTTCTCA
>CM065694.1:56810919-56813419 GCA_017654935.2 Phymorhynchus buccinoides | reverse complement strand
ACGTTAGAAGAATGGTTCTTATATCATTTGAAAGAGAATTGTCTGAGGTTTGTAGAATGGTCATTTTGACAGTTAATTTCCCTTTCGTGGTGCTGGGTCACCTATTTAAACAAATGGGTCGTTTTTCTTCTTCTTTTAATTTTTTTTATACAGAGATTGAAAACAGATTTTTGGTTCAGATATTGCTAGGAATGAAGTTTTCACGAAGATCAGTAAATGTCGGGCAGTCCGTCATACAATGAAGTTCGTCTCCAAACACACTTAAACACACACACTCACGCACTCACGCACGCACGCACGCACACGCACACGCACACGCACACGCACACGCACGCACACACGCGCACACACACACACACACACACACACATACACATGCACACGCACGCACGCACGCACGCACGCACACACACGCGCACACGCACGCACGCACACGCACACGCACGCACACACACGCACGCACGCACACACACACACACACACACACACACACACACACACACACACACACACACACACACACACACACACACACACACACACACACACACACACACACACACACACACACACACACACACACACACACACACACACACACACACACACACACACACACACACACACACACACACACACACACACACACACACACACACACTCACAACACGTTGCGGCACTCCGTGGTTGTCAAGGTAACAGTAGCCATAGCGACCCATGACCTCCTGCAGCTGGCGGGCGATGACCTTGACCTCTGGGTTGTCCTGTGCCAAGGTCACGATGTCCTCTGCTCCCTCCCCCCTCCCCAGCACGTCCATCAGACGTCCAAGGTCCACAACCGGCTTCATGATAATCAGCACAAAATATTCACCTTCCAAGATACCTGAAACGTGGTTCCGTCCAGTGTTAGGACAAGGTTTTCAAGATGTACACAGGCTTTTGTATTCTACAGACATTTACAGAGGCATTTTTATTCCACAAGGGGCAGTGAGTGGGTGAATGCTCAGTTCATCCATACGGGGAGATGAACGACCCCGCCCCCTCCACGATTCTCTCCCCGTGGGGATACTGGGGGGTTCTTTTCTAAAAATAGTTTCCCCACCTTCTTGAAGTTCTGTGCTTGTAACTTTCTCTAATCTGTCACTCTCTTTGACTCTGCCTTTTCCCTTTGTTTTCTGTCATCTACTATCTTTCTGACTTATTGGCCCTTTCTCCTGCCTTTGTTTTCTGTCATCTACTATCTTTGTGACTTATTGGCCCATTCTCCTGCCTTTAAAAAAATCTTCCAGATCATTTTTCTCTTTTGAGCTTCTCCGAAATCGGAATGTGTCGGCTGTACGCAGCGGGGAGACCAGTGAAAACTGAAAACCGGAAACATACGTACCTTACCCATTATGGCCATATGACCTGGTAACGCAGAAGAAGAAGTGTTCCACAGAGGTTTACAGAGGCTCTTGTATTCCACAGGGATCTACTTCGATTTTTAAGAGAACAATTTTAAAAATCAAAGCACTTTTAGAAAAGCAATCAACTAATCAAGTTCTAGAAACGAGTTTGAGGAATCTTAAAATGCTTTTTACCGATTTATTTTGTTTCAAAATTTAAACCTTTCTTCTGTAATAAACATAAAGTAATTGTTTTCAATCTGGATTAAGAAAGATCTTTTCAACACATTTTCCAACGGGATTTTACCTCTCTTTTTTCTTTCACGGTAATATTGGAAAGTTCGCAAATGAAACTCAATCTGACTTTTTCTACGACGTTCAAGAGAAGTAAAAACAAGGTATTTTCTATAATAAATCGGTACAACTTCTATAAAAAAACCCCACACCCATATTCAGTAATGACAAACATAATCTTAGCTTCAAAAGAACAAAGAGAGAGATTCTATTATTAATTAGCTTTGCTGGTCAGAGCGGATGTCACCTCAACTGATTTGGGGCCCCTAGCAGTTGGGCAAATCTTCTGAAAAATGATAAAAGTTCGTGTTCTGACCAGAAAATGTCCAGCTGTGACGTAGGCCTGTGTAGCAATGAGGCTGGTCAGTTATATGACCTCGCCGGTGAGATCAGCTGACTCTTCACAGCTCAGATTGGTACGGAGGGCGCGTGGACTAAAAGGAAAAAGCAGCCAATTCGTTCAGGTGGAGTTATTGTCACGAGCCCTTGACAACGAGGTTAAACACCACGATTATATCGGACATTGCCTGAGCCTTTTTTCGCCCAACTTCATGGGGTTAGAATCAGTTTATGGTTATGTTCGTGCCACAGAAAGTCTGAAACATTCAAATAATCAGCAAAGAAAAACGAACGTAAACCCTCTAAATTCAGCGTCGCCATTCAGTGTTGCCGTACAGCATGGACAATTCTCGTTAAAAATGGCGACCGTTAAATGCTGAGTTCGTATATACGGCAACGCTTCCATCAGCTGTTTATTTTCTTAAATTATCATCGTAAATCTTTGATTCTGACAAATAAATCGCCCTAAACTGATTCTAACC
>CM065694.1:56803419-56805919 GCA_017654935.2 Phymorhynchus buccinoides | reverse complement strand
CTCCCCCCTGCCCTCTGTCTTCCCCCCCTCCCCCTGCTCTCTGTCTTCCTCCCCCTCCCCTGCCCTCTGTCTTCCTCCACCCTGCCCTCTGTCTTCCTCCCCCCCTGCCCTCTGTCTTCCTCCCCTGCCCTCTGTCTTCCTCCCCCTGCCCTCTGTCTTCCTCTCCCTCCCCCTGCCCCCTCTGTCTTCCTCCCCCTGCCCTCTGTCTTCCTCCCCCTGCCCTCTGTCTTCCTCCCCCCTGCCCCCTGTCTTCCTCCTCCTCCCCCTGCCCTCTGTCATCCTCCCCCTCCCCCCTGCCCTCTGTCTCCTCCCCCCTGCCCCCTGTCTTCCTCTCCCTCCCCCTGCCCCCCTGTCTTCCTCCCCCCCCTCCCCCTGCCCTCTGTCTTCCTCCCCCTCCCCCCTGCCCTCTGTCTTCCTCCCCCTTCCCCCTGCCCCCTGTCTTCCTCCCCCTCCCCTTGCACTCTGTCTTTTTATTTGATTCAGTTCATTTATTTTCTTCTAACTTCTTTGGTGACCTGGCGCTGCGCGTTACCTTCGTTTTTTTTTTTTTTTTTAAATATTGGCAAAATCTTCAACCTGATGAAGGTGGCCGATTGACGAGATGAAGAAGAAGGAGGACACACACACACACACACACACACACACACACACACACACACACACACACACACACACACACACACACATACACACACACACACACACACACACATGCACACAAACTACATACATACATACATACATACATACATACATACATACATACATACATACATACATACATACATACATACATACAAACATATAGACACACACACACACACACACACACACACACACACACACACACACACACACACACACACACACACACACACACACACACACACACAGAGTTCAAATATAAGAAGCATTAAGGTCAGATGTGATAGTATGTGACCCAGTGTGACTCAAAGCGCCTAAACCACCGAACCGATCGTACCCAAACTTTGTACTATGATTCTGTAGACCTTGCAGTTGCGGCACGCGATGCCAGAGTCACAGCCATATTAGCGTAATTCCAGTGAGTACATGTTGAATATTAGAAATACGCTACTTATTTCAAAATGAATGGATGGATGTACACCAAAGTAGGTATGGTGAGGAGCTGTCACCTTACAACCTTCGTTTTGCAAAACTATTTCATTGATTAGAATCACCATACCAACCAGCCCCCGTAGCTCAGTGGTTAGAGTTGCGGGACTGGGAAGTCGTGGTTTCGAATCCCATCAGCGTCTTGTTGGGTTTTGTTCCGGCCCAGGCCGGCTCCTACCCAGAGTGAGTGTGCTGTGAACCCAATGGGAAGACTGGGACCACACAGTCGAGCTTCATCCACGTGACGGATGTGTATTTGAGAGTGTTGCTCTAATTTCCTGACCAACACTGCAGGTGTCTGTTCCTCCCGGGCCTGGTTGACGCTAGGATGAAGTTTATAGGGAGCGTGGAGGACATCCCTGTCACGGTGTCTCAACCCAGTATGGACCTCGCAGCGTCCCCCTCAATAGGACTCAAAATATCATTGTCATCATCATAATCATCATTAAGAAAAAAAAAGAGAAAAAAAAGAAGAAAAATTGAGATTCGGACACAAGCATTTTGTAACACATAAAACACAATGACCCTAGCATAAAACACAATGACCCTAGCATAAAACACAATGACCCTAGCATAAAACACAATGACCCTAGCATAAAACACAATGACCCTAGCATAAAACACAATGACCCTAGCATAAAACACAATGACCCTAGCATAAAACACAATGACCCTAGCATAAAAATAATTCCCTTGACCAGAGAGATCATGTGTCGTTCTCTTCCATGAACAGGGAGTACAGTCTATATGGCCCTGCCATCCTGTTAGTTGTACTTGTCGCTATTTCTATATTAGGGGGTGTACGTTCGTTGACTTTTGAAGCTAGAAATGAACCGTATGATCTGGATTCTCTCCCCGGGAAGCTCAGGTCATTCTCATACACAGCATGTTCTGAGCAGGTGTTCGGCCGTGGGAAGTGCAGGTCGTGCTGTGTAATTCATTAATCATTGTAATTAAGTCAACACATTCCTCCGTCCGTTTACTTAACATGCTACAATGTACAAGGTGGCCTGAAACAAAACACTATTGGAAAACAAGTACGTCAAACTATATATGATTGATATTTATTATTATCATTTAAGTTAAAGATAATAAAGTATTAGATAATTAAATTATAGATAAGTGATGAGTCTTAATTTTTCGTGAACCCCCCCCCCCCCCCCCCCCAGCTCACAATCGAACAACGAAACTGACTCGAACCTCTTACTTGTTCATACTTCATTCTGTTTGTGTGTATGTGCTTTCTTTCTTTCTTTCTTCTTTTTTTTCTTTTATACATTAAAAAAAATGAAATCCCGAATAACATAGTTGGTTTTTTGTGGGGTTTTTTTTGAGCAAACCACCTTCTCTCTCTCTCTCTCTCTCT
>CM065694.1:56790919-56798419 GCA_017654935.2 Phymorhynchus buccinoides | reverse complement strand
TGACAACACTTGTAATGGTGCATCAACCACTGGATGTGTTGTTGACAACACTTGTAATGGTGCATCAACCACCACTGGATGATGTGGTTGTGTTGTCCTGACAACACTTGTAATGGTGCATCAACCACTGGATGTTGTGGTGTTGTCCTGACAACACTTGTAATGGTGCATCAACCACTGGATGTGTGTTGTGTTGTCCTTACAACACTTGTAATGGTGCATCAACCACTGGATGTGGTTGTGTTGTCCTGACAACACTTGTAATGGTTCACCAACCACTGGATGTGGTTGTGTTGTCCTGACAACACTTGTAATGGTTCACCAACCACTGGATGTGGTTGTGTTGTCCTGACAACACTTGTAATGGTGCATCAACCACTGGATGTGGTGGTGTTGTCCTGACAACACTTGTAATGGTTCATCAACTACTGGATGTGTGTTGTGTTGTCCTGACAACACTTGTAATGGTTCATCAACCACTGGATGTGTGTTGTGTTGTCCTGACAACACTTGTAATGGTGCATCAACCACTGGATGTGGTTGTGTTGTCCTGACAACACTTGTAATGGTGCATCAACCACTGGATGTGTGTTGTGTTGTCCTTACAACACTTGTAATGGTTCATCAACCACTGGGTGTGATTGTGGTGTCCTGACAACACGTGTAATGGTTCATCAATCAATGGATGTGTTTGTGTTGTCCTGACAACACGTGTAATGGTTCATGAACCACTGGATGCGGTTTGCGTTGTCCTTGCAGGTCTGCCGTGGATCGTGAACTGCAGTCCCTGTCGCAGTCTCGGGGGGCAGGGGACTATATAGATTGTAGAGGGACAATTGTCAAAATAATTACAACAAACAAACAACTACACGACAAGTGTAAAGTGACGTTATTTTATTAACAAGAGACGAAACCAAACTACTGGATATTTCGGCGAATGCGCCTTTATCAACATAGACAAACAAGAAAACAGCAAACAGCAAATAATAATAATAATAATAAGGGGAATTTATAGAGCGCTCTTTCTCACATGAGCTCGGTGCGCTTTACATTGATAACAAGAACATTAAAGGCAAACAAATAATCAATCATTAGAAAGTAAAATAAACACGATGATTGCACGCAACGTTCTCTTACTTCCTCACACACACACACACACACACACACACACACACACACACACACACACACACACACACACACACACACACACACACACACACACACACACACACACACACACACACACACACACACACACATACGCGCGCGCGCACACGCACATACGCACGCCTGCATGCACGCAGGCACACACACACACACACACACACACACATACATACACAAACACACACATGAACGCACGCACGCACGCACACACACATGCACGCACGCACACACTGCCACAATTAATTATACAAGAGTAAAATAGTTACAATATGAACATTCTAAGAAGAAACATAGACCACATTCACATTCTCAATCAAGTTTGGATACAATACTGCAACTTCAAAATAAAATCATACTGCCATCGACATACCAATTACATGACTAATTATAATAGACAAATTTTGCAAGAACAAAAATACCCTTCTACCTCATTTACAAGGATTTAAAGTTTACAAAACGTAAACATTCTACATACAACTTACAAAATTATAAAATAATTGTAAATACATTTTTTACAAGATTTCTGCAATGAAACGGACCCCCCACCCCCACCTCACACACAAACACTAATCAATCATAATATGTCCGAAACAAGTGAGTTTTAAGGGCAGAGCGAAAGGCGGAGATAGAGTCAGATGAGCGGACATGTTGTGGGAGGGAATTCCAGAGGTGAGGTGCTAAATAGTAGAAGGATAGTTCACCAAAGATTTCGTGTGGACCCGAGGAACCTTGAGTGTGCAGCAGTCAGAGGAAGAACGTAGGGAGCGAGCAGGTGTGTAGACAGTTACTAGTTCGGAGAGATAGACGGGACCAGAGGAGTGAACAGCACCGAAACAAAAGCAAGCTATTTTATACTTGATTTTAGCCTCTACTGGAAGCCAGTGCAAGTTACGAAGATGAGGTGTTATATGATCAGAGCGTGGAATCTTGAGAGTGAGGCGTGCTGCACTGTTTTGCAATTTTTGAACACGTTGCAGGACATACTGAGGACAGCCACAGAGAAGAGAGATGCAATAGTCAATGCGGGAAAGAATAAAGGCAGAAATAAGAGTTTTTGTGGCTTCAACAGACAGGAAGTGTCGAACAGCACTGATTCGTCTGAGCTCATAATTGATGGAACGTATGAGATTAATAACCTGTGTACGCATTGTGAGATTTGAATCGAGGGTAACTCCGAGATTCTTTGCTGACTTAGAAAACTAAACACAAGCATTGCCAACTGTAAGAGTTTCTGGAAGAGAGATAGTTGCAGACATACGCTGAGAGGAAACAATCAGAGCTTCCATCTTGTCATCATTAAGTTTTAATTTGTTGCAGGTCATCCAGGATTTGACATCATGAATAGCGCTGTCAAGTTGGGTAGGTTCTGCCGATTTTTGAAGCTGGGTATCATCAGCAAAGGAATGTTCAATAACAGAGTGACTAGCAAAAACATCACAGCGAGGAGCAGTGTACATGACAAAGATAACTGGCCCCAATACAGATCCCTGAGGTACACCACAAGAAATTAACTTTGGATCTGAACTGCAGTTGTTGATTAAGACAGTCTGAAAGCGATTTGCTAGATATGAGGAGAACCACTGTAGAACTGTAGAATGGATTCCAAAAACACGTTCCAGCCGAGAGAGAAGAATGGTGTGATCTATTGTATCAAATGCTGCCGACAGATCTAGGAGAGTCAAGACTGACACTTTTCCATTGTCAAGAGCTAAGAGGAGATCGTTAAGAACTTTAGTCAGAGCCGTTTCAGTGCTGTGAGCAGGTCGATAGGCAGACTGGAGGGGGTTGAACAAATTGTTTGCTGACAGATGGTTAGACAATTGTGCAAGGACAATTTTCTCTATTATTTTGGAAACAAATGCTAGGTTGGACACAGGCCGATAACTTTTCAAGTCATTATGATCCATGGTGGGCTTTTTTATCAAGGGTTTAACAAGAGCAGTTTTGTACAGGTCAGGGAAAACACCACTCAATAAAGAGTTGTTTATGATCTGAGTCATGACAGGCACAACAACATCAAGACATTCATACAACAAAAAGGGGTTGGTAAAGGGTCAAGGTCACACGTCTTGGGGGCAGATCGTTTCAAAACATCAAAGACATCTTTCTCAGACACAGGAAAAAAAGCAACAAGAGTGGACCCTACAAACGTTTTGCCTAGGGGGTGGGAGACAGTGGGCTGCAGGTCAAGCTCTTTCCTAATGTTCTCAATCTTGGAATGAAAGAAATCAGAAAAGACACATGGCAATGATGGTGGGGGGTAAACAGTCGGAAGTTTGGTAGGTTTAACCCTTGCACACAGTTTCTTTGTAATAGAATACAGTTCTTTACTAGATCTTGCCGCTGCAATTTTGGTACTGTAGTACATCGTTTTTGCCTGATCTGTCAAGAAAGTCACAACATTTTTAGCTTTATTATATATTTGTTTATGTACAGTGAGCCCTGAAGAATCTGATTGTGCTTGGGCCTGTCTTCGTTTTTTCTTTGCTCCTTTTATTTCGTTAGGCATCACACTAAACCAAGGACTTGATTCTCTGCTAGAAGAAACTTTTCGTGTATAAACAGGAGCATGTTTGTCCAATACTTACCGAAGGGCACTATCATACTGGGCGGCAGCACATGAACTAGATGTGTAGAAACAGGAGCATGTTTGTCCAATACTGACCGAAGGGCGCTATCATTCTGGGCGGCAGTACATGAGCTAGATGTGTACTTAGATAATTCTATTTCAATATCCTTTCCGAAAACAGTTCTGTCAATTGTGCGGATATTTCTGACGCTGCGGTACACGTGTTTGTGGACAGGGAGCTCTATGTCAAACAAACTCACAACACAAACATGGTCAGACTCGAGGTCATGATTGACCTCTGAGGATCGGTGAACTCCATCACTGGGCCTTTCAATCACCAAGTCCAGAGTGTGGCCATGTTTGTGAGTGGGTCCGGACACAGATTGATAAAAATTGTACATGTCTAGCACTTCTAAAAACTTAAGAGAGCTACGATCAGTGGGAGAGTCAACATGAAAATTAAAATCCCCTAACAGACACAGGTTTCCATGAAGCGTGTTACAATGGTCAAGCAGACAAGGGAATTGGTCGAAAAACAAAGTTTCAGTCAGTTTATTCACAGACGTGGGCCAAGGACGATACACACACATAAAATGCAACACATTATGCTGTGAGGTCAGTGAGACTTGGAGCAGTTCGAAGAAAGAATGGTCGAACGGGAAGGTAGAGTTGAAGGTGAGGTGGGGAACAGCGATACCGCCACCACGACGAGAGGGGCGTGGCAGAGACGTGATGGCATAACCCTCAGGGGTCAAATCTGCACAAACTGCTTCATCCCCCTGCGGTTTGAGCCATGTCTCTACCACAAACAGTAGGTCAATGTAATTGTCGGTGATGAAGGAAGCGATGCCAGCTCTTTTCTGTCTACAATTTGGGCCAACAGACTGGGCGTTAAAAGAGGCAACTGTAAGTTTAGTGTTCTTGCGAACAGAGGAGGAAAGAGGAATTTGAATCAAGTTGATCGTGTTAGCAGCCGAACGCTTGGTTGTAGCAGTTGTACTGTCGCTAAGCCTATTACTAGGAAAAGGAATATAAAGGAGGCAACACAAGGAGCAACAAATCAACAAAACAAAACAAAAAATACTTCCCCTCTACAGTCCAATAAGTCAAAATAATTGTTTTCATATCAAAAGTGAAAGCTAGATTAAAACGAAAAGAAGAAGAAAGATCTATTCATTTACATTTCTAGTAGTGGGCCGACCATCGTTCTTTCTTTTTTTCTACATAATTATCCAAGAAATAAATCAAACGGAATAGTATCGGTGATACAGATAAGGAAACCTGTCGTCGGCAATAACCTAATAATTCGCGATGACGTCCTCGTCAGATGCAGTCACGTTAGTGGCAGTAACTATCTGGATCAGTAGGAACACGCAGACAAAGTTGAATTTATGTGGTTATTTTGGCTGTGTGTGTGTGTGTGTGTGTGTGTGTGTGTGTGTGTTGCGTCCGTGGTCTAATATCCAAACTTTAACGTTGGCATTTTCTCGGAAAATAGAACGCATACATTGTTCAAACTTTGCACACATATAGATGTCCATGCAAGCTTTCAAACAATAATGATTTGAATAATTAAATACTTAAAACAACACTGTAAACAGATAACAAACTGATAACATTTTAGATTAGTAGGTTAGAGAGTATTCAACAGGCAACATGAGTTAAGAAACTCACCAACACTGAAAGCCTTGGTAGCTCATTGGTAGAGTGTCTGTCTGTCATGCCAATGGTTCCGGGTCCGATTCTCGGCACGGGCACTTTTTTTAATTTTTAAGTTCTATCCATTAATGATAGTTTCATTTGTACTTTAAAATGTTATTGGCAATCTTGTACTTTAGACCCCCCCCTCAATCTTTGTTCGTTGTTGTCCCACATGTGCATGTTCCAGTGAGCCTTGAAGGCTTTGCCTCTTGTGTATGTTAAACCTCAGTTACTTGCAGTAGGAACACGCAGACAAAGTTGAACTTATGCTGCTTTTTTTAATTTATTTTAAAGATCAGTTCTTTGCTTTTTCTTAAAAAATGAAACTCAATGCGCTCATGTAGGGTTAGTAACTGAGTAACAATGATCACCTTCTGTACGTGAAACCATGCTGACAGTCCAAGTTTATTGTCTGTAGAATAGTGAACGGTACCATCACGAATCAAAGATTCTAATACTTTGCAAGTTATGCTCATGTTGTGGGGGTTTTAATTAGTGGGGTCTGCTTTTGAACCTTTCTTAAATAATTCTATGACTTCGGCTTTTCTCCCGTCTCACTTGTGACCCAGCACCACGAAAGGGACATTTTTTTAAAGTGTCAAAATGACGATTCTGAGAAAATGGCACAGTCGGAAACTTCAGGAAATTCTCCTTCTAATGACATAAAAAAAACATTCTTGTATCCTTTTTTTCTTTGTTGCAGAGTTATGAGCAGTTGGTAAGGTGACTGTCGGCCATTTTAAGAAATCACAGTCTAAAGTCTAGCCTATCCTAAGAAAATGCATCAACCAACTAATCCTAAAGCACTTTTTAGAATATTTAGAGACCATAAAGATTACCCTTTATAGATATGAAAGATAAGTTGTTCGAGATCACGAAACTACCCATAACTCAACAATTGACCCCCCCCCCCCCCCCCCCCCCCAATGAAATGTTTGACTTTTCAAGCCTGTTGTGAGAAACTAGCCCAGCGACTTAATGTCCCTTTCGTGGTGCTGGGTCACACTTATCATAATCATCATGTCATTCTGACTTAATGTCCCTTTCGTGGTGCTGGGTCGCACTTATCATAATCATCATGTTATTCTGACTTAATGTCCCTTTCGTGGTGCTGGGTCGCACTTATCATAATCATCATGTCATTCTGACTTAATGTCCCTTTCGTGGTGCTGGGTCACACTTATCATAATCATCATGTCATTCTGACTTAATGTCCCTTTCGTGGTGCTGGGTCGCACTTATCATAATCATCATGTCATTCTGACTTAATGTCCCTTTCGTGGTGCTGGGTCGCACTTATCATAATCATCATGTTATTCTGACTTAATGTCCCTTTCGTGGTGCTGGGTCACACTTATCATAATCATCATGTCATTCTGATTTACCTGCTTCTACCGGTGTTGACTGTGTAACCGGCACTCATGGTTACAGCACCTGGTATGTTTCTCTTTTCATTATCAGTTATGACCATTGGACGTATACGAGGGGGTACGGGTCTCAGTAAGATTTTAGATGTGGAGAACTGGAAGCGTGTGCCCTCCTGATGATTTTAATTAACTCCACTCCACCAAAGTTGATTCAAAGTAATCAACTTTGGTGGAGGGGAGTTAAATAAAAGAAAGTTCTTTCCCCTTGGACCAATTTCGTTATCTCGTCTCTTAGGCCTCACTAACTCAATCTTTTATTAACACAAGGATAGAGATTTTTTGGCCCAGTCCATTCTTCTAATCTGTCCTTGGTACGCCAGACAACAAGACTTAGGGCTGGTTCACATTAGACGCGTAAGTTCCGTACGGAAAACCATAAGTAAGTGGATGAAAGAAGGATAAAAGTTTACGCATATAGGGGAAATTCGGATACGAGCGCAAATCTGTTCCCTTCTTTGTTTCACTTATGTATGGATTGCGCACGGGTTTCCGCATGGAATATCCGCTTATGTGTGTACACGGCCTAATAGTTACAACCCGATTAGGCACACACGGGCATGCGTGATGATGCAAGGCGTCAAAGTAAACACACATGTAAGGACAAAGGAACACTTAGGGACATGACGACTCTGC
>CM065694.1:56765919-56770919 GCA_017654935.2 Phymorhynchus buccinoides | reverse complement strand
ATACTCCATTGCGGCCTGTGTCAATTACCCCTGTACTCCATTGCGGCCAGTGTCAATTACCCCTATGTTCCATTGCGGCCTGTGTCAATTACCCCTGTACTCCATTGCGGCCTGTGTCAATTACCCCTATGTTCCATTGCACCTGTGTCAATTACCCCTATGTTCCATTGCGGCCTGTGTCAATTACCCCTATACTCCATTGCGGCCTGTGTCAATTACCCCTATGTTCCATTGCACCTGTGTCAATTACCCCTATGTTCCATTGCGGCCTGTGTCAATTACCCCTATGTTCCATTGCGGCCTGTGTCAATTACCCCTATGTTCCATTGCGGCCTGTATCAATTACCCCTATGTTCCATTGCGGCCTGTGTCAATTACCCCTATGTTCCATTGCGGCCTGTGTCAATTACCTCTATGTTCCATTGCGGCCTGTGTCAATTACCCCTATACTCCATTGCGGCCTGTGTCAATTACCCCTGTACTCCATTGCGGCCTGTGTCAATTACCCCTATGTTCCATTGCGGCCTGTGTCAATTACCCCTGTACTCCATTGCGGCCTGTGTCAATTACCCCTATGTTCCATTGCACCTGTGTCAATTACCCCTATGTTCCATTGCGGCCTGTGTCAATTACCCCTATACTCCATTGCGGCCTGTGTCAATTACCCCTATGTTCCATTGCACCTGTGTCAATTACCCCTATGTTCCATTGCGGCCTGTGTCAATTACCCCTATGTTCCATTGCGGCCTGTGTCAATTACCCCTATGTTCCATTGCGGCCTGTATCAATTACCCCTATGTTCCATTGCGGCCTGTGTCAATTACCCCTATGTTCCATTGCGGCCTGTATCAATTACCTCTATGTTCCATTGCGGCCTGTGTCAATTACCTCTATGTTCCATTGCGGCCTGTGTCAATTACCCCTATGTTCCATTGCGGCCTGTGTCAATTACCCCTATGTTCCATTGCGGCCTGTGTCAATTACCCCTATACTCCATTGCGGCCTGTGTCAATTACCCATGTACTCCATTGCGGCCTGTGTCAATTACCCCTATGTTCCATTGCGGCCTGTGTCAATTACCCCTATGTTCCATTGCGGCCTGTGTCAATTACCTCTATGTTCCATTGCGGCCTGTGCCAATTACCCCTATGTTCCATTGCGGCCTGTGTCAATTACCCCTATGTTCCATTGCGGCATGTGTCAATTACCTCTATGTTCCATTGCGGCCTGTGTCAATTACCCCTATGTTCCATTGCGGCCTGTGTCAATTACCCCTATGTTCCATTGCGGCCTGTGTCAATTACCTCTATGTTCCATTGCGGCCTGTGTCAATTACCCCTATGTTCCATTGCGGCCTGTGTCAATTACCTCTATGTTCCATTGCGGCCTGTGTCAATTACCCCTATGTTCCATTGCGGCCTGTGTCAATTACCTCTATGTTCCATTGCGGCCTGTGCCAATTACCCCTATGTTCCATTGCGGCCTGTGTCAATTACCCCTATGTTCCATTGCGGCATGTGTCAATTACCTCTATGTTCCATTGCGGCCTGTGTCAATTACCCCTATGTTCCATTGCGGCCTGTGTCAATTACCCCTATGTTCCATTGCGGCCTGTGTCAATTACCCCTATGTTCCATTGCGGCCTGTGTCAATTACCCCTATGTTCCATTGCCGCCTGTGTCAATTACCTCTATGCACCATTGCACCTGTGACAATTACCTCTATACTCCATTGCGGCCTGTGACAATTACCCCTGTACTCCTGTGTCAATTGCGCCCGTTGTAGTCATCATCTTCTTCTTCTTCGATCGCTCAGACAGTTTCCAGTCAATTATGAGCGCAGATGCGTCATGCTGCCGTTATATGCACCTAACTAGGAAATAGGCCCAGCAAGTCGGACTGGAGGTAAACGATGTAGGGGAAGACGGGGTAAAAAGCGCATGGGCGGGTAAGAAGCCCACCCCAATTATCTCATGAAATGAAGCAAATTTCAGCCTCATTTTGCCCATGAGACGAGCGTTAATGTCTAGCATTCGTCTCATGGGCAAAATTTGACTGACATTTTCTTTATTTCATGAGATAATTGGGGTGGGCTTCTTACCCGCCCATGCGCTTCTTACCCCGTCTTCCCCTAGTGATCAATGGCGTCCGTTCAAACAGTTTCAATGGAGGATCGTGGGAACACAAGGCGTACTGGAGGTTTGGGGTAAACTGATACACAATGTAAATAGTAGCTTGGATTCTGGAGTCAACTGAAGTTGAACCTCTGAACTACATCAAATGCAGAAACCAGGGGCAATGGACTCATTTGCGCAATTGAGTGGGAACCGGAGAGAACCGAGTGGGAGTTGGTTGTGTGGGAGGCCGATTTTGAGAGAGAGAGAGAGAGAGAGAGAGAGAGAGAGAGAGAGAGAGAGAGAGAGAGAGAGAGAGAGAGAGAGAGAGAGAGAGAGAGAGAGAGAGAGAGAGAGAGAGAGAGAGAGAGAGAGAGAGAGAGAGAGGCCCCCTGTTATTTTTAGTGTATATTAATGACATCATCACTGACATTGAATCAATCATCAAACTGTTTGCTGATGACACCAGTTTATCTCTGGCTCTTAATGACCCAATTGTCAGAGTAGAACTCCTCAATTCAGATCTTCGTAAAATTGCACAATGGGCCAAACTATGGAAAATCAAATTCAATGAAAAGAAAACAAAACTGCTCAACACTACTCGTGAACACAATCAACTCACACCTCTAACTTTTGGACAGCAGACTTTAGAACCATCAACATCTCACAAACATTTGGGAGTAGTTTTTCAGGATAACTGTAGATGGGATGAGCATATTCGAACTTTAGCTAATAAAGTAAACATGTTGATTGCTTGTCTCAGAAACTACAAATATAGACTAAGCCGTAAAGCTCTAGAAACTATGTATAAATCTTTTGTTCTACCAAATTTTGACTATGCAGATATTTTATGGGACAACTGTACAGACACACAAGCAAATTCACTAGAAACTTTACATTTGGAAGCGCTCCGTACCATTACAGGAGGAGTAAGGGGAACTAGCCATGCGAAACTGTATAAAGAATCAGGCTTTTGCTCACTAAAAGAAAGACGAAGAAGACACAAATTAATTCAGTTTCACAAAATAGTCAATGGCAAATGCCCTCAATATTTACAAGATCTTCTCCCTTCCTTAGTATCCGAGGAAAACCCCTACCATAGACGCCGACCATTAGATAGAATAGTACCACGATCCAAAACCGAACTACATAAAAATTCCTTTCTCCCTAGCACTACAAACTTATGGAATAATCTTCCAGATACTATTAAAACACTCGATTCTATTAGTCAGTTCAAACGTTATTTATCTCTTACAGATGTCACAGTCCCCCCTTACTATTATGTAGGATCCAGACAGAATCAAGTTAACCATTGTAGACTACGTTTAGGAATGAGCAATATTAACGGTGACTTGTACAACAGACACTTATTAAATAACCCCAAATGTGCATGTGGCCACAATACGGAAGATGCTGAACATTATCTGATGCAGTGTAGACATTATGCTGCTGAAAGAATAAACACGATCTCAACACTTAACCCATGCATCACTAACACCTACACCCTACTCTTTGGCGATCAAAGTTTATCAGTGTCAGAAAACGAACAAATATTCAAAACCGTGCAGCAGTTTATAGAGCTAAGTAAAAGGCTATAAAATTCAAACCCCTGCTTCCTTTCCAGCTCTTGCATCCTTACCAGTTCATGTTCTCACCTAATATTTTAACTCAGTTAGTTTTGGTGTATCTCTGTTTTCATCTTGGCGTCATTTCATGTAATCCTAATGTCATCATCGTGTCCTATTTCGTTTTATTGCGACGTGGGGTTGGAGTTCTGGTCTGCAGAGTGGTGTGAGGTGGAACTCTCTCTCTCTCTCTCTCTCTCTCTCTCTCTCTCTCTCTCTCTCTCTCTCTCTCTCTCTCTCTCTCTCTCTATCTATTCTCTCTCTCTCTCTCTCCCCCCTCTCTCTCTTATCATTTTTTTTGTCGATTTTACTTCTTTTGTCTATTGCTATGTCCATTGTTCGTTTGGTTTGTTGTGACTTTCTTTTCAAAAATGTATTGCTTGTATTTCCTGGTAAAATTCCGCCAATGTTTATACTGTGTAATTCGTTTTGAACTGAGCACGCCATAAGCTCTGCTTGTTGTTGCTTCAGTTATGTCATAGTTGTTGTTCATGTTGATTTGGAAAATAAAACATTTAAAGAGAGAGAGAGAGAGAGAGAGAGAGAGAGAGAGAGAGAGAGAGAGAGAGAGAGAGAGAGAGAGAGAGAGAGAGAGATAATTTTTTTTAAGAAAAACAGACATGCGGACAGACAGAAAGACAGGGAGACAGACAAACACTCGCGCGCATGCACACATAGAGAGAACAATGCGAACAATGTTTTCTTTATTGCCATTAACAATAGCCCTCTTGGCAAGGGGGGTACAAAATGTTTGAATCAGTTATATTAACATGGCGCCTACTCACACATGTATTCATACACAACGCACTCACACACCAGCGCACACATCCCACACACAATTAGTGCATACACAGAACATACATGGAGAAACACACACCAAACCACCTACAAACCACAGTGTCCGTCCCCTCGGTGACATACATAGAACATACATCATCACAGAGAGAGAGAGAGAGAGGGGGGGGGGAGAGAAGAGAGAGAGAGAGAGAGAGAGAAAGAGAAGACACACACACCAAACCACCTACAAACCACAAGATGAGAGAGAGAGAGAGAGAAGGAGAGAGAGAGAGAGAGAGGGGAGAGAGAGAGAGAGACACTTGACACTTGAAAACTTTATTACGCAATGATTGAGATTTTAGGCCAGGCCTATTCTTACATTCTGAGAGAGAGAGAGAGGGGGGAGAGAGAAGTGTCCGTCCCCTCGGTGAGAGACAAAGAGAGAGTGTCCGTCCCCTCGATGAGAGATAGAGACCAAGACAGAC
>CM065694.1:56758419-56760919 GCA_017654935.2 Phymorhynchus buccinoides | reverse complement strand
ATCATTGTGAACTCACTCACTGCCTCTGTTACCACACTTAACACTTCCCACCTTCCACCTTTTCACCTACACTACAGGTGGGGATCATTGTGAACTCACTCACTGCCTCTGTTACCATACTTAACACTTCCCACCTTCCACCTTTTCACCTACACTACAGGTGGGGATCATTGTGAACTCACTCACTGCCTCTGTTACCACACTTAACACTTCCCCACCTTCCACCTTTTCACCTACACTACAGGTGGGGATCATTGTGACCTCACTCACTGCCTCTGTTACCATACTTAACACTTCCCCACCTTCCACCCTTTCACCTACACTACAGGTGGGGATCATTGTGAACTCACTCACTGCCTCTGTTACCATACTTAACACTTCCCACCTTCCACCCTTTCACCTACACTACAGGTGGGGATCATTGTGAACTCACTCACTGCCTCTGTTACCATACTTAACACTTCCCACCTTCCACCTTTTCACCTTACCAGGTGTGACCTCACTCACTGCCTCTGTCCACCCTTTCACCTTCCAGGTGGGAAGTAAGAAAGTTGGCTTCGTTCTTTGCAAGGTAGGGAGGCTGCGAAGTAATCACTTTTTGCGACATTTAGGCTTTTTGGTATTATGCAAAAAAAGTGTACATTTAGGCAATTTAAACCACCTGAACATTTGTACACGCATACACACTCTTTTCATGTAATATACAGTGCACATACACATAAACGCACATGCCAAAAAACATCAATTAGCTCCTGAAAAGCGAGACTGTTCCAAAGCACGAGCCAAAAGTGTAAAGAATAATCCCACCCCTTACTTAAGATTTTAAAGGGTAATTATCAAGTGACATTCTAAGGGGAGATTCTGAGGCTCTAACGCGTAAATACGCATAATCTGTACGCTTTCAAGAACCCTGGCTAGAAATGTCCGTCCTAAGGTTTCAGTTCCCAGCAAGATGTCGGACAGTGAGGTTGTTTTCTATCACAGTCATCAGACCTCAAAAATGCTTCATTCTGTAGATTTCTTTTTTTTCTTCTTCAAATTTCGCCCACAAAAAAAAGTAAAGGTCAAGATGCCCCCCCCCCCATCGCGCCCCCACAAGATCGCCCCCCCCCCCCCCCCCCCACCCCCCTACATTTCTCGGTGAATTGTATTTTTCCGTTATTGCCTTTCTTACCATACATAAAGCTGTATTTTAGGAACATTTTCACCAAATTATCTTTTGGGAATACTAACCAAAACCCTAACCCTAACCCTAACCCTAACCCTACCCCCACCCTATAAGACGGAAAAACGCAACGAACCACAACTGTGACAAATCGCGGTGTACTGCAGTACATAGTGGGGGGTAGGGTTAGGTTTAGGGCTAGGGTTAGGGATAGGGTTAGTATTCCAAAAAGGTTATTAGCTACAAATGTTCCTGAAATACAGCTTTATGTATGGTAAGAAAGGCAGAAACGGAAAAATACAATTCACCGAGAAATGCAGGTGGTGGCACATCTTTACCTTTACCAAAGTTGCATTGGTATTTGGTACTTTATTGTCACAGAGGCGTTTCTGTGAAATTCGGGTTGCTCCCACTTGGAGAGCGCATCGCAGCCAGAGGCGCGCCACCCATCTTTTAAAATAATAATTGACATGCGATTCTTGTGTGACTGATGAGGAAGGTAAGGGGGAAGGGGGTGGGGTGACCAAATGACAACTGTTTCGTTGCCACTGGGTTTAACGTATGCTAAGTGCATGGCCACACGGGACCTCGGTTTATCGTCTCATCCGAAAGAGTCCACGTTCAGACCGCAAGGCTTGGTGCAGAATGAGATGGAAAATCCCCTGTACCCAGGTTCGAACTCGGGTTTATTGGATACGAGGCGAACGCGTTACCTCTGTGCCCCCTCTACACCTTATCAAGCTGTTGAAATAAAAACCAATTAAGAAAAAACGTTTTTCATCTGGTCATTTTACGCTTCAAAACTTGTTAATCCGGCCAGTAGTAAATGTTGAACGTTGGTTGAGAAAAGTGGGTTTTTTAATATAATTTTCAAAAAGACGAAGTTACTGTTTCGTGGTACACAGCCATTCAGAATATAAAACAAATTGATGAGATATATAAGCAGATATATTTGACAGTTAGCATTGAATGTTTTGCTTGAGAAATGTACAGGAATATCAGCAATAGTCGCACCTGTTCGCAAGGTAAGAAACTTGCCTGCGGATGACAAAGTGGTTCTTAACCCTTTCACCGCCAGCCATATTTCAGCCAGAAATTCCATCAACTTTACCTGGGTAGAGAACAAAATCCATCTGCAGTATTGGGGATTCTTCTGTGAAACATATAAAATAAGGTCTATCCTTACTTCCCAAAACTAAGGCAATAGAGTCCTTGGATAATAGACCCCAATTTGATGCCTTTTAGTGACATAGGTGTTAAATCACTGTGGTGCTAAAATTCGACTTTGGCGGTGAAAGGGTTAAGCTTTTGTGATCAGTATGCTGTTGAAGCGTT
>CM065694.1:56718419-56730919 GCA_017654935.2 Phymorhynchus buccinoides | reverse complement strand
GTTCTCCCTTTAGATAGAGTGCTTGGGGAGAGCTGTACAGACACGTTGGATGGCCTTTGTATCGTCACAAGATGAAGAACCATTGATAGTGTTCTCCCTTTAGATAGAGTGCTTGGGGAGAGCTGTACAGAAACGTTGGATGGCCTTTGTATCGTCACAAGATGAAGAACCATTGATAGTGTTCTCCCTTTAGATAGAGTGCTTGGGGAGAGCTGTACAGAAACGTTGGATGGCCTTTGTATCGTCACAAGATGAAGGACCATTGATAGTGTTCTCCCTTTAGATAGAGTGCTTGGGGAGAGCTGTACAGAAACGTTGGATGGCCTTTGTATCGTCACAAGATGAAGGACCATTGATAGTGTTCTCCCTTTAGATAGAGTGCTTGGGGAGAGCTGTACAGACACGTTGGATGGCTGTTATATCGTCACAAGATGAAGAACCATTGATAGTGTTCTCCCTTTAGATAGAGTGCTTGGGGAGAGCTGTACAGAAACGTTGGATGGCCTTTGTATCGTCACAAGATGAAGAACCATTGATTTCTCCCAATTCCTTGAAGCTTACGTCTTTTCGTGGTTTGTTTATTTGGTTGCTTTTGATGAGAACAGCTCATAACAGATGTACATATTTACAGTGTTTTCACGGACTGTTAGATTAGTTACTTCCTGGTGTAAATCGCATTGATTCACAAAGTCGCCCCAAAAGCCTATCGTAAACAAAAATATGTTGTTGTTTTTCTAATTTTCAGCCAGGAACAGAAGTCGACAAGACCATTTTGACAGTTGGCGTGGAGGATTAAAGCTTTACGAAATATCGTCTCATTCAGAACATTCTTTCTTGTCTGTCCACATCGTTAATCTAAATGGTACGTGAATTAGACTAATCTAAATTGCTATGGGAACTGGAATTGTCCTTTCGCTGTCCCCAGCTTGAGCTATGAAGGCAAGGACACCGTTAACGCTTTCGACATGTAGGGGACAGACTTGTTAGTCCCGAACTCATCTCTTCACCCAGGTTAGCTTCCCTTGGTGGAGGTTTGCACGATTTAAACGCGTTCGGTTTATTCCTTTTTCAATGTCAATGTCTGCCTCTCCTTTTCATTGTATCCACTTTTTCAAAATGATCTCTGCCTTTTTTTTTTATAAATCCCCTACCCCTACTCCCGCCACCCCCCCCCCCCCCCCCCCCCTCTCTCTCTCTCTCTCTCTCTCTCTCTCTCTCTCTCTCTCTCTCTCTCTCTCTCTCTCTCTCTCTCTCTCTCTCTCTCTCTCTCTCTCTTTCTATGTCTGCCTGTTCGTATGTATTTATGTGCATGTATGTATGTACGTATATATGTTTGTATGTACAGGAATAATGAACAAACTCACACTCATGTCTTGGATGGCTCCTTTATTTTATTTCAAATTTTCGCCTATTGCAATAGGCTTCTTCAGGCTCACTACAGCTGCATTGAGATCAGGCCGGCCAAAGAGTAGGCTACAGAAAATACTTCATGCCACCGTTTGATCAGCGACTGACAACCCAGTAGTTCTCAACACATGAGTATGTTTGTATGTATGTATGTTTGTATTTGATTTGGCTATCTTATTCATTTATTGATATGCTTATGAATTGTATGTTTCTATACTTACTATTTGTCTTATTGTATCATTTTTTGATTGATTTATCGGGTTGTTTCCGCGTGTTCTTGTATGCCGGTATGCTATTATTTATCTATTCACTTTATTATTATTACTTTTTATTTTCTGGCCCAACCCTATTCCCATTTGACACGGGCACATGGCCTAGATCAAATAAACCATTTTCAAGTTTCAAGTTTCAAGTCTCTCTCTCTCTCTCTCTCTCTCTCTCTCTCTCTCTCTCTCTCTCTCTCTCTCTCTCTCTCTCTCTCTCTCTCTCTCTCTCTCTCTCTCTCATGTTTAAATTTCGACTGACGTACTCAAATCTCTATGAATATTTTCATCCAAGGGGTATTACTCCCACGCAAGCCCTCACCCCAGTTCTCTTTTCTTTCTCTTTTTGTTTTTAAACATCCGCAACGACATGTACTTCAAAAACAAACAAACGACGTGAACAGCGTGACATGGAAAAGCGAGAACAAGTTTGGGTTGCAATTATGTGGTCAGTTAAATCACCTAAGAACATTTTTATGACTTTTTGGTGTAAACCTGGGGGGCATTTCATAAGGGCTAACGTTACGTTACGCTCGCTCAAATCGGCAAAAACGGTCTAAGAAACACACTTCGTTTGCCGATGGTTCGCGTGACGTTTTCTTCTTCCCAAACACCGAGCAAGCGACGAACTATCCGGAACTATCACATGAATTGTAGGGGGTTAATACATTTATTGTTGATTGGTCCGTTAAAATTTGATTAAAATAATACTCTCTTTTTTTACCAATCAGACAAGAGCTAAAGTGTTTCTTAGACCCCTTTTGGCATAACAGTTATGCGTGTGGCGACCGTCGTCTAGAGAAACTCGCCCTGTGTTAACATTGCAATTAAGAAACCGGAAGTTATCTTTTCAGTGTATAATGAGATACGTTTTCACAGTACGTGGGTAGTTTTTTAATGTACCTGTAGCAGGTGTCTGATTATCTGGGATATGCGAAATAGCAAAACATATCACTTTGGCACAAAGTGCACAGTACAGACCTGGGACGGTATTCATGTCGAGATAGCATGAGACTTAGCATCATGCTAACTTAGAAGCTCTTCCAAAAGTCCTATTAAATCCTATAGGACATTGGAAGAGCTTCTAAGTTAGCATCATGCTAAGTCTCATGCTATCTCGACATGAATACCGTCCCAGCTTTATACTTTATGACCCTAATGGAATTGGAGTAGCCTTGGTACTCATTTTCATCTTAAAGATCCACCAGATTACGTGTCAAAATCACGGGTTTCACCTTTTTTTTTCACCCTTATAGCTGGTAAGAAATCTTGTTTTGACCAGGTTTGACTCCCATACAAATGCCCCCAAATGGAAAACGAAACATTATTTTAAAGAGTAGCCTCAATTTCAAGTTGGGGGCATTTGTATATGGGTCACAGCTACCCAGAAGAAAACAAGGGACTTAATCGTGGTGGGTCAGTGTATCTTTGATGTGCCTGTTTAATAAAAATGAAAACTTAAGATGATAATGATGATAAAAAGAGTAGCAGTATAATAACAGCATAGTAGCAGCAGCGGCATGAACACAGGATCACCCAACATTTAGTGTCATTTGTGCTGCAGCCAATTCTGTGTAACTTAAACATTTAGTGAGTACCGTGTATCAGCAGCAGCGTGCTTGTTGTGCTCCTATTTCAATGGTGTGGCTGATTTACTGTGTGCTTTGAAATGCATTTAGCTAAACCAATATGATCCAGCACAACTGGACAGAATAACGGGATCCCTGTCTCGTGTTTCCAAGCTTCCAGATGAATCGCAATTCTATTCTCTCTCAAATACAATGAAAGTGTATACTTTTTCCACAGATCAGATCAGAAGTTTGTTTTACGTCCTCCGACCTGCTTAGAGGCACATATGGGACATCTGTTATGAAAAAGAAATGGAGAAGGGGCACCAAGAATGAAGGGATTAATAATGATGAGGTATGGTTTTATTAGGATATGGTAATATAGGCATTTGTTAATACTGATGGATGGGAGTTTAGTGATGCTGCGGTTTAAAGAGGTTAAAATTAGTTAGATGTATGGTAGCTGTAAAAAGGTTCTTTAAAAGATTTGTTCAACTGCATTCGCAATAGTATGCATTTACTGCTGTGGTTAAAAGAGGTTAAGAAAAAAAAAATGAAGGAGTGAGGTTAAGAATAACTAATTAATAAGCTATGTCATAGTAAAAATTATTCTGGTTAAAATTTCAGGACCACATTCTCAAAATCAAAACTTTATTATAAAACTCTTCTAAGGCTCTCCAATAAAACTGCCTAACATGTATTTGCACCATCTACTCTTTCTATATACTATGTACATTATGTACAAATTAGTAATACATTATATACACAATGTCTCCTAGACGTGTATACTTTCCCACTTAAAATCTGTGGGAGTTATTTCTCTCACAATGTTCCAGGCGTTACTTTTGAACTTTTACAAACGAACAAACAAAAGTCTGGAACATCTTTGTCTTTGCCTGTGATATTCATGATGAGCATGAGACTTCTTATAGCGTTGGGGTGATGAATGTCGGTGGGATGGAAATGCAGTTATCACGCAGTGTCTTCTTCCTCCCTGCAATATCCGATAGGGCCACGTCCACAGGAAAGGGAGATACATTGGGGGTGATATTGTTTCTGCAGGAGTTCTGGTTCTTGTCTTTCGGTATTTCTTGTATGTCTCTGCGGTTGTCACTTTGTCTGTCCGTTTGTTTGTTCGTTTGTTTTGTCTGTTTCTCTCTCTCTCTCTCTCTCTCTCTCTCTCTCTCTCTCTCTCTCTCTCTCTCTCTCTCTCTCTCTCTCTCTCTCTCTCTCTCTCTCTCTCTCTCTCTCTCTCTCTCTCTCTCTCTCTCTCTCTCTCTCTCTCTCTCTCTCTCTCTCTCTCTCTCTCTGAGCGTGCTACTTGTTTTTGGAACTCGACACAATAAATAATAAGGTAAATTAATATGTAAGTATTCAGTCCCACATGGCCGAAAGGCCGAAGAGGGCGTACAGCCTTAATAACAAATAAAAAATGTAAGTATTACAAGAGTACGCAATCCCCATGTATATAATACGCACACTATCCTAAAACTGATGTTTCAAAGACGGCGCGACGAGTCTCCACGGACCGACCTGGCACTATAGCAGTACCTCCAGGATCGTCCCACTTACCTTGAAGACTCCGGCACGGCTGCAGGGCGTGTAATCATGAGACAGTCAACACGGGTAGTAGTATGTAAATTAGTTTAAAACTCACAACATGATTTGGCTGTTTAGCCTAGTTCACATACTACTACCCGTGTTGGGTGCCTAAGATACGCCCTCATGATTACGCGCCCAGAAGACCTTACTTGTCCCCTAAGGGCAAACACCCAGGAAGTCAAACTTTCTTTCTACTGCCCTTATCATAAGGGCCCTTGATCTAACTGGTATTGGTATTTCGTATTTGGTATTTTATAGTCACAGAGCCGTCTCTGTGAAATTCGGGTTGCTCCCACCTGGAGAGCGAGTCGCAGCCAGAGGCGCGCCACCCATTTTTCCAAGCGATTTTTGTGTGACTGATGAAGAAGGAAAAGGGGTGTAAATTTTGACCAAATGACTTTTGTTACCACTGGGTTTAACATGTGCTAAGTGCATGGGCACACGGAACTTCGGTTTATCTTCTCATCCGAAAGACTCCACGTTCAGACCGTACGTAAGTCCTAGAGCAGAGTGAGAGGGAAAAATCCCGCGTACCCAGGTTCTAACTCGGGTTTATCGTGCACGAGGCGAACGCGTTGCCTCTGTGCCACTCTACAACTGAATGAATGATTCCCCTTTGCATTATATGATTGTGAAGATGCTGTGTGCACACAGGACAGTCTGAAGAACCTGGACGGCATCAACAGCCCCTCGGGCCTGGGCAAGACCACCGCTGTGGTGTTCTCTCTCCGCAACAACATCGGGAACCTCGCCAGTGCTCTCAGGATCTTCCAGGTGAACTTCTCTTTGCTGGCTTGTCGTCGTTCAGAGTACGACATTTACCATTAGAAGTTAGCGGGTTGAACCTTATATCATGAACACCAGCCGCGTGGCCAGACTGGTCAACGTTTTCAGGGATGTATGTTTGTTCCTACCTACGTCACCACTTTAGCGTTTTCTTCTTCTTCTTCTTCTTTGATCGCTCAGACAGTTTCCTGTCAATTATGAGCGCAGATGCGTCATGCTGCTGTTATGCGCCTAACTAAGAAACAGTTAGACCCAGCAAGTCCGACTTCGGCTGGAGGAAATGTTTTTGAAAGCGTTAATTGAAAAAAGGCAGGAGAATGGACGGGAAAGGTAGAAAGATAGTAGATGACAGCAAGCAAAGGGAAAAGGCAGAGTCAAAGAGAGTGACAGATTAGAGGAAGTTACAAGCACAGGACTTCAAGAAGGTGGGAGAACTATTTATACAAAAGACCCCCCGGTATCCCCACGGGAGACTTATGACCCTCACATTCACCACATTAGCGTTTGAACGAAGGGACACAGGACCCTCACATTTACCACTTTAGCGTTTTGAAAGGAGGAGGGACACAGGACCCTCACATTTACCACTTTAGCGTTTGAAAGGAGGGACCTATGACCCTCACATTTACCACTTTAGCGTTTTGAACGGAGGAGGGACCTATGACCCTCACATTCACCACTTTAGCGCTTTGAACGAAGGGACCTATGACCCTCACATTTACCACTTTAGCGTTTGAACGAAGGGACACAGGACCCTCACATTTACCACTTTAGCGTTTTGAAAGGAGAAGGGACACAGGACCCTCACATTTACCACTTTAGCGTTTTGAAAGGAGGAGGGACACAGGACCCTCACATTTACCACTTTAGCGTTTTGAAAGGAGGGACACAGGACCCTCACATTTACCACTTTAGCGTTTGATCGGAGGGACCTAGGACCCTCACATTTACCACTTTAGCGTTTTGAAAGGAGGAGGGACACAGGACCCTCACATTTACCACTTTAGCGTTTTGAAAGGAGGAGGGACACAGGACCCTCACATTTACCACTTTAGCGTTTGATCGGAGGGACCTAGGACCCTCACATTTACCACTTTAGCGTTTTGAAAGGAGGAGGGACCTAGGACCCTCACATTCACCACTTTACCGTTTGATCGGAGGGACCTAGGACCCTCACATTTACCACTTTAGCGTTTTGAAAGGAGGAGGGACCTAGGACCCTCACATTCATCACTTTACCGTTTTGAAAGGAGGAGGGACCTATGACCCTCACATTCACCACTTTAGCGTTTTGAAAGGAGGAGGGACCTAGGACCCTCACATTCACCACTTTAGCGTTTTGAAAGGAGGAGGGACCTAGGACCCTCACATTCACCACTTTACCGTTTTGAAAGGAGGAGGGACCTAGGACCCTCACATTCACCACTTTACCGTTTGATCGGAGGGACCTAGGACCCTCACATTCACCACTTTAGCGTTTTGAAAGGAGGAGGGACCTAGGACCCTCACATTCACCACTTTAGCGTTTTGAAAGGAGGAGGGACCTAGGACCCTCACATTCACCACTTTAGCGTTTTGAAGGAGGAGGGACCTATGACCCTCACATTCACCACTTTAGCGTTTTGAAAGGAGGAGGGAGCTAGGACCCTCACATTCACCACTTTAGCGTTTTGAACTGAGGGACCTATGACACTCACATTCACCACTTTAGCGTTTTGAAAGGAGGAGGGACCTAGGACCCTCACATTCACCACTTTCGCGTTTTGAACGGAGGGACCTAGGACCCTGACATTTTGCACGCGGGGTAGGTAGTTAAAATATTCCGGACGTGTGCGAAGATGAAAGTCATTGGAGAAAGGTCAAGGTCACTGGGGGGGGGGGGGGGGGGCGAAAATTATGCCGCGCGGCTGGTTGATCTGGCTCTTGTTTCACGCTATTGTTTTTGACTGAACTGGTTTTCAGGAGAACAATATCAACGTGGTTCACATCGAGTCCCGGAAGTCTCAGAGGAGGGACTCAGAGTACGACATTTACGTGGATGTGGAGACGGACTCCATCAGGCTGGGGGAGCTGGTGAACCGACTGAAGAACGAGGTGGCCACACTGACCTTCAACGAACTGAGCATCCCCCTGTCTCCCCCGCCTCTGGCCAAAGAGGCCTGTGAGTGCACCATGTCTCTGTATCTCTGTATCTCTGTCTCTGTCTCTTTGTCTCTTTTGCTTCAGCAAAGACGAAAGAAAGAGATTGATGGCAGGTTGACCTTCAACGAACTCAGCATCCCTCCCCCTGTCCCCCCCCCCCCCCCCACCCGCCTCTGGCTAAAGAGGCATGTGAGTCCACCATGTCTCTGTCTCTGTCTCTCTGTCTCTCTGTCTCTCTGTCTCTCTGTCTCTCTGTCTCTCTGTCTCTCTGTCTCTCTGTCTCTCAGTCTGTCTCTGTATCTGACTCTTTCGCTTCAGCAAAGACAAAAGAAAGAGATTGGGGGCAGGTTGACCTTCAATAAACTAAGTATCCCACTGTCTCCCCCCTCGCCACTGACCAAAAAGGTCAATGAGTCCACCATGTCTGTCTCTCTGTCTCTGTATCTCTGTCTCTCTGTATCTGTCTCTTTCACTTCAACAAAGACAACAGGAAGAGATTGAAGGCAAGTTGACCTTCAATGCACTAACATTGTATTGTCTCTTGTGAATAAAATAACGTCACTTTACAGTTGTCGTGTAGTTGGGTTTTTTTTTAAAATCTTCAATGAACTAAGTACCCCACTGTCCCCCCCCCCCCCCCCCCCCCCCCCCCCCCCTGGCCAAAAAGGTCAGTGAGTCCACCATGTCTGTCTCTCTGTGTCTGTCTCTCTGTCTCTGTCTCTATATCTGTCTATCTGTCTCTGTCTATCTGTCTCTGTCTATCTGTCTCTGTCTCTGTCTCTATCTCTTTCTATCTGTCTCTGTCGCTCTGTCTATCTGTCTCTGTCTCTCTGTCTCTGTCTCTCTCGGCTGGTCAACAGGCAAACACAAAAGAGATGGCCTCTTTAACATTTCATGAACTGAGCACCCACCCCTGTTTCCATCTACCCCCACTAGGCAAATAAAAGGAGCCTGTGAGTCCATCATGTCTGTCATTGTCTCTCTCTCTCTCTCTCTCTCTCTCTCTCTCTCTCTCTCTCTCTCTCTCTCTCTCTCTCTCTCTCTCTCTCTCTCTCTCTCTCTCTCTCTCTCTCTCTCTCTCTCTCTCTCTCTCTCTCTCTCTCTCTCTCTCTCTCTCTCTCTCTCTCTCTCTCTCAGCTGATCAACAGGTTAAGATACGAAGTGGCCATCTTTAACCTTGAGCATCCCTCAGTCTTTTGCTTAAATGGCTTTTATCATTGGTTGACACTAGCCTGTTGTAGGGGGCCAACAGCAGCATGAGAGCCGTACAACTGGTGATTTTCTACAGTCATTCAAAAATCATAGTACAGGTTGGTCTCTTGTTGACGACTGTGACTCTCAAACTAGGGGCATTCGCACCGGCTCTGGTGCTGCAGCCAAAGGGATGGGTTGGCCTTTGGGGACCTTCACCCAACGCCATCTGTCCTCAGCTCCCTTTGGCCGATAGCGTGGAGGTGTACCCTGGGCAAGGCATCTCCGCTGTAAACAAATTCTAGCCCAGCCCGCCAGAACAGCATCTGCCCCCTCTGCTATCTGGCAGTCATGGTCGGAAACGTCTCACTGGCATACATCCCTGTCTCCCCTGCCACTGGGCCAAAGAAGGATGTGGGTCCACCACTCTTAAGTCCTTGTCTCTGTCTCCCCTGCCACTGGGCCAAAGAAGGATGTGGGTCCACCACTCTTAAGTCCTTGTCTCTGTCTCCCCTGCCACTGGGCCAAAGAAGGATGTGGGTCCACCACTCTTAAGTCCTTGTCTCTGTCTCCCCTGCCACTGGGCCAAAGAAGGATGTGAGTCCACCACTCTTAAGTCCTTGTCTCTGTCTCCCCTGCCACTGGGCCAAAGAAGGATGTGAGTCCACCACTCTTAAGTCCTTGTCTCTGTCTCCCCTGCCACTGGGCCAAAGAAGGATGTGAGTCCACCACTCTTAAGTCCTTGTCTCTGTCTCCCCTGCCACTGGGCCAAAGAAGGATGTGAGTCCACCACTCTTAAGTCCTTGTCTCTGTCTCCCCTGCCACTGGGCCAAAGAAGGATGTGAGTCCACCACTCTTAAGTCCTTGTCTCTGTCTCCCCTGCCACTGGGCCAAAGAAGGATGTGCCACTGGGCCAAAGAAGGATGTCCACCACTCTTAAGTCCTTGTCTCTGTCTCCCCTGCCACTGGGCCAAAGAAGGATGTGAGTCCACCACTCTTAAGTCCTTGTCTCTGTCTCCCCTGCCACTGGGCCAAAGAAGGATGTGAGTCCACCACTCTTAAGTCCTTGTCTCTGTCTCCCCTGCCACTGGGCCAAAGAAGGATGTGGGTCCACCACTCTTAAGTCCTTGTCTCTGTCTCCCCTGCCACTGGGCCAAAGAAGGATGTGAGTCCACCACTCTTAAGTCCTTGTCTCTGTCTCCCCTGCCACTGGGCCAAAGAAGGATGTGTGTCCACCACTCTTAAGTCCTTGTCTCTGTCTCCCCTGCCACTGGGCCAGTCCACCACTCTTAAGTCCTTGTCTCTGTCTCCCCTGCCACTGGGCCAAAGAAGGATGTGAGTCCACCACTCTTAAGTCCTTGTCTCTGTCTCCCCTGCCACTGGGCCAAAGAAGGATGTGAGTCCACCACTCTTAAGTCCTTGTCTCTGTCTCCCCTGCCACTGGGCCAAAGAAGGATGTGAGTCCACCACTCTTAAGTCCTTGTCTCTGTCTCCCCTGCCACTGGGCCAAAGAAGGATGTGAGTCCACCACTCTTAAGTCCTTGTCTCTGTCTCCCCTGCCACTGGGCCAAAGAAGGATGTGAGTCCACCACTCTTAAGTCCTTGTCTCTGTCTCCCCTGCCACTGGGCCAAAGAAGGATGTGGGTCCACCACTCTTAAGTCCTTGTCTCTGTCTCCCCTGCCACTGGGCCAAAGAAGGATGTGGGTCCACCACTCTTAAGTCCTTGTCTCTGTCTCCCCTGCCACTGGGCCAAAGAAGGATGTGAGTCCACCACTCTTAAGTCCTTGTCTCTGTCTCCCCTGCCACTGGGCCAAAGAAGGATGTGAGTCCACCACTCTTAAGTCCTTGTCTCTGTCTCCCCTGCCACTGGGCCAAAGAAGGATGTGAGTCCACCACTCTTAAGTCCTTGTCTCTGTCTCCCCTGCCACTGGGCCAAAGAAGGATGTGAGTCCACCACTCTTAAGTCCTTGTCTCTGTCTCCCCTGCCACTGGGCCAAAGAAGGATGTGAGTCCACCACTCTTAAGTCCTTGTCTCTGTCTCCCCTGCCACTGGGCCAAAGAAGGATGTGAGTCCACCACTCTTAAGTCCTTGTCTCTGTCTCCCCTGCCACTGGGCCAAAGAAGGATGTGAGTCCACCACTCTTAAGTCCTTGTCTCTGTCTCCCCTGCCACTGGGCCAAAGAAGGATGTGAGTCCACCAAAGAAGGATGTGAGTCCACCACTCTTAAGTCCTTGTCTCTGTCTCCCCTGCCACTGGGCCAAAGAAGGATGAGAGTCCACCACTCTTAAGTCCTTGTCTCTGTCTCCCCTGCCACTGGGCCAAAGAAGGATGTGAGTCCACCACTCTTAAGTCCTTGTCTCTGTCTCCCCTGCCACTGGGCCAAAGAAGGATGTGAGTCCACCACTCTTAAGTCCTTGTCTCTGTCTCCCCTGCCACTGGGCCAAAGAAGGATGTGAGTCCACCACTCTTAAGTCCTTGTCTCTGTCTCCCCTGCCACTGGGCCAAAGAAGGATGTGAGTCCACCACTCTTAAGTCCTTGTCTCTGTCTCCCCTGCCACTGGGCCAAAGAAGGATGTGAGTCCACCACTCTTAAGTCCTTGTCTCTGTCTCCCCTGCCACTGGGCCAAAGAAGGATGTGTGTCCACCACTCTTAAGTCCTTGTCTCTGTCTCCCCTGCCACTGGGCCAAAGAAGGATGTGTGTCCACCACTCTTAAGTCCTTGTCTCTGTCTCCCCTGCCACTGGGCCAAAGAAGGATGTGAGTCCACCACTCTTAAGTCCTTGTCTCTGTCTCCCCTGCCACTGGGCCAAAGAAGGATGTGAGTCCACCACTCTTAAGTCCTTGTCTCTGTCTCCCCTGCCACTGGGCCAAAGAAGGATGTGAGTCCACCACTCTTAAGTCCTTGTCTCTGTCTCCCCTGCCACTGGGCCAAAGAAGGATGTGGGTCCACCACTCTTAAGTCCTTGTCTCTGTCTCCCCTGCCACTGGGCCAAAGAAGGATGTGTGTCCACCACTCTTAAGTCCTTGTCTCTGTCTCCCCTGCCACTGGGCCAAAGAAGGATGTGAGTCCACCACTCTTAAGTCCTTGTCTCTGTCTCCCCTGCCACTGGGCCAAAGAAGGATGTGTGGTCCACCACTCTTAAGTCCTTGTCTCTGTCTCCCCTGCCACTGGGCCAAAGAAGGATGTGAGTCCACCACTCTTAAGTCCTTGTCTCTGTCTCCCCTGCCACTGGGCCAAAGAAGGATGTGAGTCCACCACTCTTAAGTCCTTGTCTCTGTCTCCCCTGCCACTGGGCCAAAGAAGGATGTGAGTCCACCACTCTTAAGTCCTTGTCTCTGTCTCCCCTGCCACTGGGCCAAAGAAGGATGTGAGTCCACCACTCTTAAGTCCTTGTCTCTGTCTCCCCTGCCACTGGGCCAAAGAAGGATGAGAGTCCACCACTCTTAAGTCCTTGTCTCTGTCTCCCCTGCCACTGGGCCAAAGAAGGATGTGAGTCCACCACTCTTAAGTCCTTGTCTCTGTCTCCCCTGCCACTGGG
>CM065694.1:56703419-56713419 GCA_017654935.2 Phymorhynchus buccinoides | reverse complement strand
AGTTTGCATACACATACACATGCTGCTATTACTACTACTACTACTACTACTACTACTACTACTACTACTACTACTACTACTACTACTACTACTACTACTACTACTACTACTACTGCTGCTGCTGCTGCTGCTACTACTACTACTGCTGCTGCTGCTGCTACTACTGCTACTGCTACTACCGGCACTACCACTACTACTACTACTACTACTACTACTACTACTACTACTACTACTACTACTACTACTACTACTACTACTACTACTGATAATAGTAGTAGCAGTTGTTGTTGTTGCCGATGTTGTTGTTGTTGTTGTTGTTGTTCTTCTTCTTCTTCTTCTTCTTCTTCTTCTTCTTCTTCTTCTTCTTCTTCTTCTTCTTCTTCTTCTTCTTCATTATTTTCTTTCTTTCTTTTTCGATCGCTCAAACAGTTTCCTGTCAATTATGAGCGCAGATGCGTCATGCTGCCGTTATGCGCCTAGCTAAGAAATAGTTAGGCCCAGCATGTCCGACCTCGGCTGGAGGAAATCTTTTAGAAAGTGTTTCATGAAAAAGGCAGGAGAATGGACCGGTAAGGCAGAAAGATAGTAGATGACAGTAAGTAAAGGGAAAAGGCAGAGTCAAAGAGAGTGACAGATTAGAGGCAGTTACAAGCACATAACTTCCAGAAGGTGGGGGAGCTATTTATACAAAAGACCCCCCCGGTATCCCCACGGGGGGTTCTTCTTCATGTAATACTACTTGCATAAAAAATTAAAATGAAAAACGAAAAAAAAGGGATGAAATTGGTGACGACTGTGATGACGACAAATGGAAAGAAGGAGGAGAATAAGAAAAAAGAAAGGGGTTAAAAAAAAAAGAGAAGAAGAAAATAATGAACAATAATTAAAAAAAATGAAACCAGAACAAAAACAGCACACAACTAAACAAAGGCAGAAAAGAAAAGAATCTCAAGAAAAATGTCCTAAAAAAAACACCAACCAAAAGACCAAGCATTGCGACAAGAACAAGAAGGGACATAACTCTCCCTCCTCCTCCACTACCCAATCATTACGCAACTTCCTGCCGGGCACGAGCACAAAGAGGAAGTGACGCTGTGGCGACGCCATGACGGATTTGGCGGGACCGTCACCCGACAAACCATCAGCGGCCATGCAGAAAGGACCACAAGATGGAGTCGCTGCGCCATCTTAGATCCGCGGAAGCCAGTGATCGGGGCGGAGATGAGCCAATAGAACCACACAGCGCAGACGACAGGGGTGGTCCGGGCCAAATAGCCTGTGAATATTCATTGGATCAGCGAGGTTGTTTCTTTTTTACCATTTTTCCCCCCTATTTTCTCTATCGTTTTGTACTTTTTTTCCCCTTCAGATAGGGGTGGAGAGGGTGGGTGGGGAGGAGGGGAGGAGGGGAGCTAAGCCTATCAATATGCTTTTCCGGAGTTGGTTGAAATATGTATGAAATATGTATGAAGCGGTGGGGTGGGGACAGGGGGAAACGGAGGATACGAAAGGAAGGTGGCAGAGTGACGTTCGCCTGCCAATTTCTGTGCGTCAGTGACCCGGGTTCGATCCCCGCCCTCACCCTTTCTTTCTAGTTTGACGGGAACAAAATCGAACTGAACGTCGAGTCCTTCTGATGGGGGACTTAAAGCTAGTCTGATCTAGTGTGCTTTACGCACGCAAAAACTAAAAATCCCACGGCGGTTCAAAGTTGGTAAGAACAAGGAGAAATCCCGATGCCTGGTATGACTAAATTGATAGCTAGGTTTCCCAAGTGCGCCACCCCCCCCCCCCCCCGCGTCCACCCCCCCCCCCCCAAAAAAAAGAATTGTGGCGCTGCGCTTGCGGCGACGCGCTCTCTAGGTGTGAGCAACCCGAATTTATCAGACATGAGTAGTCTCTCATGTGGCTAGAATATTCCAAATACCAAAACAAAATGTGTACTATGGTACAAGTGAAAGAATGCGACAGGTAAGCAGAACAGGCATGCATGGAGGCAAGAAGTGCATTATTTCCATTATGCAATGCGCGCTTCTGGCAGCCCCAATGGTGATCACTCTACTGACATTTAGTGCATCCCTTTGTCAAATGGAAAGCATAATGTATTTAATAATAATTAATAATGCTTATATAGCGCATAATCTTGCTAAGCAACTCAATGCGCTTTTCACTCACCATTCGTACAAACATTTCTAACAAACTGGCCCACGCATCCTCACCATACATCTCTATGAAAATGAATACATATTAGAGAATGCATTGCATATAATCATAACACAACACACCAACACCCAACTCCCTTCAACACCACCACCCCAACCATCCCCCCACTTTTCCCTTCCCCCCCCCACCCATCCCCACCCCTGCACCCCTACTCCCCACCCCCACCCCCCATACACACACACGCGCACGCGTTAACCTCATACTCAACGTCTTCAATGAGCTGGAAAACAAGAGTGGGGAAAGGATCATAGACTTTGCAGAGAGAAAGCTTTCCTGAAGAAGTGGGTCTTTAGTTGGGACTTGAAGGAAGGAAGCGTGGACTGGTTACGGGTATGGTCAGGGAGTGAATTCCAAACGTTTGGTGCAACAAAGCTAAACGCCCTCTCACCCGAAGATTTCAAGGACAGCTTAGGAACTTTAAGAAGTTTCTGGGAAGAAGAACGAAGAGTACGAGAGCTTTGGTAGGTGCAGAGAGAAGAAGAGAGGTACTGAGGAAGAGTTTTGTCAAAGTGACGAAAAGCGAGAGTAGCCATCTTGAACTGCCAGCGGAATTTGACAGGAAGCCAGTGGCGCTCAGCCAAAAGAGGTGTGATGTGATCACGCTTTCTTTTGCCAAGCACATAGAAAAAAAGCAGGAGAATGGACCAGTGAGATGGAAAGATAGCAGTTGACAGTAAGCAAAGGGAAAAGGCAAAGTCAGAGAGAGTGACATATTAGAGGAAGTTACAAGCACAGAACTTCCAGAAGGTGGGGGAACTATTTGTACGAAAGACCCCACCCCCCGGTATCCCCACGGGGGGATATACGTATTCTACCCTTTATAACCAAATTGTCTAGTCTAGGAACGCAGAGGGAAAAGAAGTCTCTGTGTGCAAAAAAAAGCATAACGTTTCATTGTGTGAACTTGTGTGTCCAGGGGAACAGTGTTTCGAGAATTGACCAGGCTGTATCCAACCCATGCCTGCCGAGAATACCTGGCCAATATACCTCTTCTGGTGGAACATTGTGGATACAGGTACTCTCTCTCTCTCTCTCTCTCTCTCTCTCTCTCTCTCTCTCTCTCTCTCTCTCCTCTCTCTCTCTCTCTCTCTCTCTCTCTCTCTCTCTCTCTCTCTCTCTCTCTCTCTCTCTCTCTCTCTCTCTCTCTCTCTCTCTCTCTCTCTCTCTCCTCTCTCTCTCTCTCTCTCTCTCTCTCTCTCTCTCTCTCTCTCTCTCTCTCTCTCTCTCTCTCTCTCTCTCTCTCTCTCTCTCTCTCTCTCTCTCTCTCTCTCTCTCTCTCTCTCTCTCTCTCTCTCTCTCTCTCTCTCTCTCTCTCTCTCTCTCTCTCTCTCTCTCTCTCTCTCTCTCTCTCTCTCGATCTCTCTTCTCTCTCTCTCTCTCTCTCTCTCTCTCTCTCCTCTCTCTCTCTCTCTCTCTCCTCTCTCTCTCCTCTCTCTCTCTCTCTCTCTCTCTCTCTCTCTCTCTCTCTCTCTCTCTCTCTCTCTCTCTCTCTCTCTCTCTCTCTCTCTCTCTCTCTCTCTCTCTCTCTCTCTCCTCTCTCTCTCTCTCTCTCTCTCTCTCTCTCTCTCTCTCTCTCTCTCTCTCTCTCTCTCTCTCTCTCTCTCTCTCTCTCCTCTCTCTCTCTCTCTCTCTCTCTCCTCTCTCTCTCTCTCTCTCTCTCTCTCTCTCTCTCTCTCTCTCTCTCCTCTCTCTCTCTCTCTCTCTCTCTCTCTCTCTCCAACTCATGCCTGCCGAGAATGCCTGGCCAATATACCGCTTCTGGTGGAACATTGTGGATACAGGTTAACCATACCAATCAAAATGGTTTCTTATATGGCTTCTCGTTTTCAAAATGACTTCTATTGTTTTGTGTGCTTTGTACGAATATTGATTGGATGTTCTAGTGTGCTGTTCGCGAGTATGTGTGTGTGTGTGTGTGTGTGTGTGTGTGTGTGTGTGTGGTGTGTGTGTGTGTGTGTGTGTGTGTGTGTGTGGTGTGTGTGTGTGTGTGTGTGTGTGTGTGTCCAACCCATGCCTGTCGAGAATACCTGGCCAATATACCTCTACTGGTGGAACATTGTGGATACAGGTACTCTGTGTGTGTGTGTGTGTGTGTGTGTGTGTGTGTGTGTGTGTGTGTGTGTGTGTGTGTGTGTGTGTGTGTGTGTGTGTGCATTACTTACTTGCATTTGACAGGATTTGAGTGTGCAGCATTGCCTTGGTAATGATTAACACGCAAAACTAGGGAATATTGCATCATCTGCCTGACAGCTATTTTACTAAAGTAAAGAAACAGTTTGATGTTGTTTAATATTATTCTTAAGTTCTCTTAGGCCTAATATAAGTCTTTCTGTTGCTGGTTTCTTTTCCAGGGAAGATAATGTCCCGCAACTGGACGACGTGTCCAACTTTTTGAAAGGTAAATCTGAACAATGTGAACATTACATATGTCCCCCCCCCCCCCCCCTTTTACATATGTTCCCCCCCCCCCCCCCCCCCCCCCCCCCCCCCCCCCCCCGAATCTTTTGAATACATATGTATGTTTGTTTCCCGTGTGTTTAAGATGAATCAATAACAGTGATCATTGATTCGATATTATTTGCGTAAATGCCTTGTTGGTTTTGTAAAACGCTTCGAGTTTGGTGTTTGCCTGAGGTTGAATGCTACATGAATATCTGAGAGTAACGAAACGTTTTATTTGAGGGGAGTGAAGATTAGGTCATGTTTCTTTTGATCACCGAACTGTTGACTTCGTGCCGTGCTTTCTTTCTGTCTTTTTCTGTATAATTATGTGGTTAGTTAGTAAGCTATGTAATGGAGTGGTAAGGGTAAGGTTTGGGATAAGGATTGGAGGGTGTTGATAAGGGATAAGGATATGATATATGGATAAGGAGGAGGGTGAAGATAGCACACACACCATGCAGGCCACAACATATAGAGGAGCCCAGACAGTTGTTTGTATTTTTGTTTATTTAAAGTGCTAGGAGAGAAGACTAGGAAAGACAACTAGGAATGACAATGCAGCAAATAGCAGCCTGCAAAAACACACAATTACACGCATTGATATAAACAAATAATAACAATGATTTATGCATAGCTGTAGGCTTTGCGCCATATCACTTGATGTTAATTTGTTAAACAACATGAGGAAATAAACGATAGTAGGCCTATGACTGAAAGTGTGAAAAGTAGGCCTACAGTTCGTTAGTAAGTTAGTTCGTTCGTTAGTTAGTTAGTTAATTAGTTAGTTAGTTCCCCCCCCCCTCTCCCACTCCGGGATATAGGCCATCAACCAGAGATCTCCACAGCCCCCTGTCTTGTGCCCTGGTCTCCAGCTGGATCCAGACAAGGTCCATCCTTCTGCTGTCTGCCAGGAGGTCTCTTCACCAAGTGGGGTTTGACTGACCTGGTTGTTGAGGGTTCCAAGTTGCCCGGTCACCTATAATTTTCGGATCTGATTGTTGCAAAGATTAATTGAAAACGATTACGCTCTGACAGGTTGAGTAACGAACCGATTGTGTTTTCAGCTCGCACGGGTTTCCAGGTTCGCCCCGTGGCGGGGTACCTGTCGTCACGTGACTTCCTGGCGGGTCTGGCTTTTCGGGTGTTCCACTGCACCCAGTACATCAGACACAGCTCGGACCCCTTCTACACCCCGGAGCCGTGAGTTTGGTCATTGTGGATTGTTATTAAGATATGTATTTGGTGTAATAGGCTAATACTAATATTACATCTTTGTTATTTCTTCAATATTGTGTCTGAATGTTACACTGTACCCAGTACATCAGACACAGCTCAGACCTCCTACACCCTAGAGCCGTGAGTTTGGTGATTTTGGATTATTATTAATGTATGTATTTGGTGTAATACTACTTATCATTTCTTCTTCAATATTTTGTATGAACGTTCCACTGTACCCAGTATATCTTAGTGAAATGTGTTATGATTATGATGATTGAAATTGCAATCATAGTTGGTTTTGTTGGGGAGGGGGGTTCCTATGCAAATGCAACCTAATTAACGAAATATGTTTTGGATGGGACGTTTTATAAGCCGCGAGGCTTAGGCAGAAGCCAGTCCCTTTACTACTACTACTACTACTACTACTACTACTACTACTACTACTACTACTACTACTACTACTACTACTACTACTACTACTACTACTACTACTACTACTACTACTATTACTACTACTGCTACTACTACATCAGACACAGCTCAGACCCCTTCTACAACCCAGAGCCTTGAGTGGGCTCGATTGTGTGTGTGTGTTTTTTGTACGTTGCTTAAGATTATGTATTGGATATATTAGTATGTACGTCTTCATTGTTACTTCTTATTTTCTTCTGAAGTTCATAATTATTATTATTCAGTAAATATCGCACAGAGTAGACTCTCCTTACAGCCGAAGGAGCCGTGCGTTGACTGAAGTTTCGTTTTATAAGATTCCGTTTTATGTAATGTGTGATATTTTGCTAGGTCTTCAATAGTGTATACAGTAATGGAAAACCGCGGTACAAATTAGTCTTTTGTTTTTAATTAATGACGATGTATCAAAACTAGGAGGCATTGGCACTGGTCAGTCTAAGTAATACAGACAAAGTAAGACAGCCAAAGTAATACATCCAAAGTCATACAGCCTGAGAACTACAGCCAAAGTAATACATCCAAAGTCATGCAGCCAAAGTAATGCAGCCAAAGTAATACAGCCAAAGTAACACAGCCAAAGTCATACAGCCAAAGTCATACAGCCAAAGTCATACAGCCAAAGTCATACAGCCAAAGTAACACAGCCAAAGTAATACAGCCAAAGTAACACAGCCAAAGTAATACAGCCAAAGTCATACAGCCAAAGTAACACAGCCAAAGTCATACAGCCTAAGTACTACAGCCAAAGTAATACAGCCAAAGTAAGTCGGACAAAGTAATACAGCCAATGTCATACAGCCAAAGTCATACAGCCAAAGTCATACAGCCAAAGTAACACAGCCAAAGTAATACAGCCAAAGTCATACAGCCAAAGTAACACAGCCAAAGTCATACAGCCTAAGTACTACAGACAAAGTAATACAGCCAAAGTAAGTCGGACAAAGTAATACAGCCAAAGTCATACAGCCAATGTCATACAGCCAAAGTCATACAGCCAAAGTCATACAGCCAAAGTCATACAGCCAAAGTCATACAGCCAAAGTCATACAGCCAAAGTCATACAGCCAAAGTCATACAGCCAAAGTCATACAGCCAAAGTCATACAGCCAAAGTCATACAGCCAAAGTCATACAGCCAAAGTCATACAGCCAATGTCATACAGCCAAAGTCATACAGCCAAAGTCATACAGCCAAAGTCATACAGCCAAAGTCATACAGCCAAAGTCATACAGCCAAAGTCATACAGCCAAAGTCATACAGCCAAAGTCATACAGCTCGGTCCCCGGGGGACCTGTTCCATCGTCACCCGTCCACAAGCCTTCTGGGCATGGCGTCGTCAACAAGCAAAGTCCATAAGCCCTCTGGGCATGGCGTCGTCAACAAGCAAAGTCCACAAGCCCTCTGGGCATGGCGTCATCAACAAGCAAAGTCCATAAGCCCTCTGGGCATGGCGTCGTCAACAAGCAAAGTCCACAAGCCCTCTGGGCATGGCGTCGTCAACAAGCAAAGTCCATAAGCCCTCTGGGCATGGCGTCGTCAACAAGCAAAGTCCATAAGCCCTCTGGGCATGGCGTCGTCAACAAGCAAAGTCCACAAGCCCTCTGGGCATGGCGTCGTCAACAAGCAAAGTCCACAAGCCCTCTGGGCATGGCGTCGTCAACAAGCAAAGTCCACAAGCCCTCTGGGCATGGCGTCGTCAACAAGCAAAGTCCACAAGCCCTCTGGGCATGGCGTCGTCAACAAGCAAAGTCCACAAGCCCTCTGGGCATGGCGTCGTCAACAAGCAAAGTCCACAAGCCCTCTGGGCATGGCGTCGTCAACAAGCAAAGTCCACAAGCCCTCTGGGCATGGCGTCGTCAACAAGCAAAGTCCACAAGCCCTCTGGGCATGGCGTCGTCAACAAGCAAAGTCCATAAGCCCTCTGGGCATGGCGTCGTCAACAAGCAAAGTCCACAAGCCCTCTGGGCATGGCGTCGTCAACAAGCAAAGTCCACAAGCCCTCTGGGCATGGCGTCGTCAACAAGCAAAGTCCACAAGCCCTCTGGGCATGGCGTCGTCAACAAGCAAAGTCCACAAGCCCTCTGGGCATGGCGTCGTCAACAAGCAAAGTCCATAAGCCCTCTGGGCATGGCGTCGTCAACAAGCAAAGTCCATAAGCCCTCTGGGCATGGCGTCGTCAACAAGCAAAGTCCACAAGCCCTCTGGGCATGGCGTCGTCAACAAGCAAAGTCCACAAGCCCTCTGGGCATGGCGTCGTCAACAAGCAAAGTCCAAGCCCTCTGGGCATGGCGTCGTCAACAAGCAAAGTCCATAAGCCCTCTGGGCATGGCGTCGTCAACAAGCAAAGTCCACAAGCCCTCTGGGCATGGCGTCGTCAACAAGCAAAGTCCACAAGCCCTCTGGGCATGGCGTCGTCAACAAGCAAAGTCCACAAGCCCTCTGGGCATGGCGTCGTCAACAAGCAAAGTCCACAAGCCCTCTGGGCATGGCGTCGTCAACAAGCAAAGTCCACTAGTCCTCTGGGCATGGCGTCGTCAACAAGCAAAGTCCACTAGCCCTCTGGGCATGGCGTCGTCAACAAGCAAAGTCCACAAGCCCTCTGGGCATGGCGTCGTCAACAAGCAAAGTCCACAAGCCCTCTGGGCATGGCGTCGTCAACAAGCAAAGTCCACAAGCCCTCTGGGCATGGCGTCGTCAACAAGCAAAGTCCACAAGCCTTCTGGGCATGGCGTCGTCAACAAGCAAAGTCCACAAGCCCTCTGGGCATGGCGTCGTCAACAAGCAAAGTCCACAAGCCCTCTGGGCATGGCGTCGTCAACAAGCAAAGTCCACTAGCCCTCTGGGCATGGCGTCGTCAACAAGCAAAGTCCACTAGCCCTCTGGGCATGGTGTCGTCAACAAGCAAAGTCCACAAGCCCTCTGGGCATGCCGTCGTCAACAAGCAAAGTCCACTAGTCCTCTGGGCATGGCGTCGTCAACAAGCAAAGTCCACTAGTCCTCTGGGCATGGCGTCGTCAACAAGCAAAGTCCACTCTCTGGGCATGGTGTCGTCAACAAGCAAAGTCCACAAGCCCTCTGGGCATGGCGTCGTCAACAAGCAAAGTCCACTAGCCCTCTGGGCATGGTGTCGTCAACAAGCAAAGTCCACTAGCCCTCTGGGCATGGCGTCGTCAACAAGCAAAGTCCACTAGCCCTCTGGGCATGGCGTCGTCAACAAGCAAAGTCCACTCTGGGCATGGTGTCGTCCACAAGCAAAGTCCACTAGCCCTCTGGGCATGGTGTCGTCAACAAGCAAAGTCCACTAGCCCTCTGGGCATGGTGTCGTCAACAAGCAACGTCCACTAGTCCTCTGGGCATGGCGTCGTCAACAAGCAAAGTCCACTAGCCCTCTGGGCATGGCGTCGTCAACAAGCAAAGTCCAGCCAAGGCCTCCTGGACAATAGTCACCTTCTATCCTATCAACAGACTCAATTGGCGTACAATTATTATCATTTTCCTTTATTTCTTCTGAATTTGTCAGTACATCAGACCCAGTTTCGCCCAGTTTTCATAATCATCGTCATCATCATCACCATCATCATCACTATTCTTCTTCATCATCATCATCATCATCATCATCATCATCATCATCACAACTTATCATCAC
>CM065694.1:56698419-56700919 GCA_017654935.2 Phymorhynchus buccinoides | reverse complement strand
TATCTATGTCTATTTGTCTCTATCGGTGCTACCATGACATCTCTATCTATCTTTACCTTTGTAGACTAATATAATGCTTACTACAAGCCGCAAAGCGAGGCTGGTAATGTTTTCTGTGATGTTTGTCTGTTTGTTTCTGGCTGTCTGTCTGATTATGTATGCATGTTAACACGATAACTTTTGAACGGAGGGACAGCAACAACATACAGTATTTATGCCGCGCTAAATCTTGATAGAAATCAAATTGAAGCACACACACACGTTAGACATTCATAACGCATTCAAACAAAAACGCTGTACAAAGACGAACAAGAAAATAACACAGGCACACACGTTTGAGAAATAGACCTAAAGGCAAGAGAGATGAAGGACAGAGAGAATTAGCTTCAATGACGGGGACACAGGTGGGTTTTGAGATTCGATTCGAAAGAAGAGAGGGTCGGTTGCTGACGGGATTTAGGACGCTCAAAATTTGCATGCGCGGAGTTTATGAAGGTCATTGCTCAAAGGTCAAGGTCACTGTAGCAGAAACTGTTCCTGGCTGTCTGACTATTATGCATGTTAACACGATAACGTTTGAACAGAATGACTTGGGAGGCATATGCGCATAGGTAGCTAAGATATCTAGACCAAGTTTGGAAATGAAGGTCATTGATCAAAAGTCAAGGTCACTGTAGCAGAAAATGTTCCCAGCTGCCTGACTATGTATGAATGTTAACACGATAACGTTTGAACAGAGGGACGTAGTTAAGATTTCTACGCAAAGTTCACGAATACAGGTCATTGGTCAAAGGTCAAGGTCGCTGGAGCAGAAAATGTGCCCTGTTGATATAATGCTCTAGTTTTTTAAGATTAAGATTAAAATTATAGCACCGTCGAAAACTAAGGCCATGTCAGGGCTGTCACCACGTTAAATACACATGGTAAAAACAAAATCCAAATCTTACTTTAAAATACTTTGTTGAAAATATGTTGATATAATTTAAATTCGGATCAAGCTTACCAAGTGTTCAAAGTGAAAAATGTTAATTTCTGTCAAAAGGTTAAAATTCGCGTCAGGTGGGACATGAAACGGAACTTTTATGTTCATAAATAATAATAATATTGTTTGTTTTGAATATTATCTTCAGCACGCTTTATCCGAGGAGTCTGACAAGAAGCCGTTTGAGCCGCTGACCACATGCAAGCAGGAGTGTCGAATCACCACCTTCCAGGACTGCTACTTCTACACCGAGTCCTTTGAGGAGGCCAAGGAACACATGAGGTCTGTATGTGTGTCTGTCTGTCTGTCTGTGCGTCTGTCTGTGTACAAATATACAATCTCTCTCTCTCTCTCTCTCTCTCTCTCTCTCTCTCTCTCTCTCTCTCTCTCTCTCTCTCTCTCTCTCTCTCTCTCTCTCTCTCTTTCTCTCTCTCTCTCTCTCTTAAAGATGGAACCTGACGGATGAGTTCTTGCAAGAAACACGTCGAGATCACCAGAACGACAGCCTTTTCAAGGATCGGAACACTCACTTTGCTCTGGTTTCTTATAAATTAAACCGTCAAAACGGCGATTCCTCCTTGGCGGAGATACCGGAGAGAGAAGCCATTTTGGATGGGGTGGGTGGAGGTCACTCATTGTGGTTTAAGCTGTTTCTTTTTTTGTAGTGCAGTATTAAAAAAAAGTGCTATTTCCTTTGTTGTGAGCGAAACTCCTTTAGATAAACTGTATAAAAATGTTTTTTTAAAAAGAAGATAAAAAGGCTTGTATTGCGAAAATTTCGTGCAACCGATTTGGCCTAAACTCAGGCGGCCATTAGAAAAGAGACGGCACACGCCTTCTCTTTGGTTGAAATAATTTGATTTCCAGCACTTCCGCCAAGGAGGAATCGCCGGTTTGAAGGTTTGATTTCTAGGAAACCAGAGCAAAGTTAGTGTTGCAATCTCTGTAAAGGGTGTTTTCCTGATGATCTCGACGTGTTTCTAACAACAACAAAACTCATCCGTCATGGTGCCCCTTTAACCTTAGCCAGTGTTAAAGGTCTCTGTACACGTTAACATATTCACAAAATATCACTACTTCCCCACGTCAACACAGTGAGTTGCAAGTCATATTGTGGGTGGGAGGCCCAACACTGCGTTGCCATGGGGAAATAACGATATTCTGGTGACTAATGTTAACAGTGTAAACAGATCTTGCCCTGTAGTAGTCACGAGTGTGCATTTAACTAGACAGTCAACGCGGGGATTAGTATGTAGATTTGACTAAGCTCCCCAAACGATTGGCTGTTTAGCCTTTTTTCTTACATACTAATCCCCGTTTTGAATGTCTAATGCGCACTCACGACTGCAGGGCCTTAGGCCGTGTACACACATAAGCGGATATTCCGTGCGGAAACTCGCGCGCAATCCATAAATAAGTGAAACAAAGAAGGGGAAAGATTTGCGCACGTGTCCAAATTTCCCCTATAATAATGCATAAACTTGTATCCTTCTTTCTTCCACTTATTTAGGGTTTTAC
>CM065694.1:56648419-56685919 GCA_017654935.2 Phymorhynchus buccinoides | reverse complement strand
GTACAAGTGCAGTCTATCTATGACAACAAAGTTTGTGCATCTGCAGTCAAGACTTTATTTGGAGGGGAAAATGGGCAAAGCTGCACTTTAGCCTCCTCCCACAAAATGTTCTCATTGAAGTCAATCCGCCCATATCTGTGTAAAAAAAATACAAAGCTGTCGGTTTGATGAATTTGCTTCAAGGGAAGTAAATCTGTGTGCACAGTGCACACCATACTTTGGTCACTTCTAAGCTCGCTTCGCTCCCTCAGACCATATGTTTGCCTCTTATTTTGTGTTTGTAGTGGTGTGTAATGGGGGAACCAATTGCTGTAGAGAGTCTTTCTATATAAAGTCGTTCTATAGAAAGTCTGATCTACCAATTCCCTCATGTCTAAACCTGAAGCAAAAAAGAAAACCTGTAATCTTTTCATTTTACTTTTTGTTTATGTCTGTTTTGTTTGTGTATATGGCTGGAGTGATTTTTTGATTTTTTGTAATAATTCAAAATGAGCTAGGAAGCAACATTCTGCCTTGTTCGGGAAAGCGATAGGGTTAGCATCGGGTTGAGGTTTTATATAACTGAGAGAATGACACTTTGAAACTGAAAGCCGTGAACATGAGGGGCAAAACTGCAACTCATAATATCACCCAAGTTTTGTTACAGTACTTAGCTTTTACCCCCCCCCCCCCCCCCCCCCCCCCCCCCCCCCAACACACACACATACTTCCCATTGCCCCGCCTAATAATCAATGCTTAGCCATTATCTTAATAATTATTCTATTCCTTTTCTATTTCTGTGTGTGTGTGTGTGTGTGTGTGTGTGTGTGTGTGTGTGTGTGTGTGTGTGTGTGTGTGTGTGTGTGTGTGTGTGTGTGTGTGTGTGTGTGTGTGTGTGTGTGTGTTTTTGTGTGTGTGTGTGTGTGTGTGTGTGTGTGTGTGTGTGTGTGTGTGTGTGTGTGTGTGTGTGTGTGTGAAGTCAAGTCAAAATTATCTTTAATGACGATAAAAGAGTAAGCTACAAGCTTTTTTTCATCCTGTCGTCATGAAAAGAAAAAACATACAATCAATCAAATGTAAAGATCAACAATTAAAATTGGCGTACGGAACCAAAGCACAATGAACAAATATCAAAAACAAATAGTACATAAATCATGATTAGCAAATGCATTATGTACAAAACATAAATAGAAATACAATCATACTTTGAAAGGGAGAGAGTGTGTGTGTGTGTGTGTAGGGGAGTTTTAACGAGTGGAAAGAAAGTGTTAGAATTAACAGAAAACTAATTGAAGGAGGTTACTTGATGCATTTGCATCTGCAACAAAACCATTGTTACCTTTAAAGGAATAACAGAAAAGAGAAAATCTCATCAAAAAGAAACACAAAATTAAAACTAGAAAGCCCTTTTACACTTTAAACCTTTTTCAGAGCAAGATGTGTGGCAATTGCTAATTACTGACTGCTTTACATGAGTTCTTACAAATGAACAACATTTCAATCTTCAACAGTACATTTTGGAGGGATATGGGGGATACATGTTTCAAATTTGTTTTGACTCGCTGTGTCTGAATGATTTACTGTTGTTTTTCGTTTGTGGGAAACAGAATAGATTGTTTGAAGAAAAAAAAGAAAAACGAAGTTTGCCAATACTGTGCAACATGTAACAGCCTCACACATTCTCTGTCAATCATGATGTAGACTTATACAAGGTACTGTAAAGGTCTACATGTACATAAATCGGCCCTAAATAAAGCAACAAATGACGGTGGAACAGTGATCGCGTTTACTGGTAACTATCATTAAAATAGTGATTGCAAAACCAACCAGGGACTGATCATTTTTTTCCCTAGGACTGATAAATTGTTTACCAGAGGCTTTATTATACTGAGGTTTATTTTCCCTGAGAACAAATAGCCTGCCATTCTCAGGAAAGGGACGGGGTAGGGTTATTTTCACGAAACTGAAAGAAGCAGACTTTCAGATCGAGAGCCGTAAACACGATGGGGTTGGAGGTGCATGTTAACTACAACGTACCATAACCCGACTTTTTCAAAATTATGTTCATAAATTTAACAGAAAATTTTCCAACCAGCAGAACTCAAAGAAATTATACCGATTTTCGTATTCGACTGACCATCCTGAAATCAGTAGAAACTGCTATGGGATTTTATATGTGGTACCTTCGGCGGAGGTGAACATTATTTCAAAGATTTTACAGTGATCCCGATAATAAAAAAACAACCAATTATTGACTGAAAAATAAACGCAACGTTCCTACTGTTTAGCAATCATTTTTAGTTGGGTTGTTGGGTGGTTGTTTTGTTTCTTTGTTTTTTTTACTATATTGTTTATAAGTTAATGACATATTTGCTATCCTCAAGAAATTCAAGGGCATGTGTATATTGATTATAATGTTGGGTACTTTTTGTGTTTTTTATGCTATAATGCCAACCAATTCTTAATAATACAATATATTATTCGGATCAAGTCAGTCTAAAATTAAACGAAATAATGTTGTCTGGAGACCCCAGACTCCTTAAATACCTCTGTGGGATACCTAATGAAAAGTAATTAGTGACATACTATAAATACATGTGCGCGCTTAATGCTATGTTTTATTTGTACTAAACATACATTTGCGATTATTTTCTGAATTGTCTTTAGAGGTTTTTTCATAGATATTACTTTACATCAGATGAAGAATCCCAATTATGATAAATTTCAATGTCTACCACATCTAAATCTCGGAAGTTCATATGTTATTTAATATTAGTTTATTTGCTGAATATCACAGCAAAAGGGGAGGATGCGGCTTTTTTTCCAGCATTCTTATCTTACCCCAACATACTATTGTTGTTGTTTTCCTGCTATTTTGCTTTTCGAAAAGGCGAAAGAAACGAAAAATAATGGTAGAAATTCCATAAGGCCTGGTACACAGTACATACGGATTTTCCGCGCGAAAATAATCAATAAGTAAAAGAAAGAAGGAAAAACAATATCCGGATGAGGGGGAAACACAAACATGTCCGTATATTTTGTTTCTTGTATTTTGCTTATTGATTATTTCCGTGCGAAAAATCCGGATGTACTGTGTACCAGGCCTTAGTGTATCGTATAATGATCTAAACTAAAACCTATTTTTGCCCTCGCTATAATGTTCATAGATTTATTTATTTATTTATTTATTTCAAGGGCTAGTTGCCTAACCGTGTTATCACCCTTCCTTTTTCCTGTGGTGATAACACGCTTAGGCAATTAGCCCTCGAATTGTATTCCAGAGTACATTTGTATTGTTGCATTAAACCAATAACTGGATATATTTCCTAGAACCAATGTCGCCGTTTAACATAGCAGGCTTGAAAACAATTAACTAAACCAGCTTTCATTTACCGTGTCAAACTCGAACAAAATATATACGTAAACAGATGTGAGAACCACACCTCAATGCCATAATACTTGAGCAACACTGACTGACACAAGAGAGCGTGCTGTTATTCTGAAATATAGCTTTGTTTCGGGGATTGTAGCATTTCTAAGAAATCCTCGCTTCTCGGGAAACCGCTGTAACTAGTGTAAGGCCTATCAAAGAAGTGGTCCTTCCTATCTCTAAGTATTATCTAACAGGATGTACAGTGCGCGCCAACACAGAGAGTGGGGGGGGGGGGGGGGGGGGAGAGAGGGGGGAATGGGGAGAATGTATTCACATAGACACAATGTTGGAATTCAAATAAAATTGTCATAAACTGGCTTCGCATGTGTGTGTGTGTGTGTGTGTGTGTGTTTCACCACACAGGTTACTAAAGTAAGTCTGTATTTCAAACAACAATATTTTAATCGATTTACAGTCTTGAATTCACGCGCATGAGTGTAACTGTGTGTGTGTGTGCGTGTGCGTGTGCGTGCGTGCGTGTGTATATTTGTGCGTGCGCGCAGGCGCGCGCGCGCATGTGTGTGTATGTGTGTGTGTGTGTGAACATTGATACTGTTGCATGCTCTTCTTTTTCCGATTAGTAAAGATGAAGTGTATAATTTATATCAAAGTTTCTTTTTTGTTGATGTTCAACTTTTGTGTATGGTCGTGTCCAAATCTGTAAGAGCACAGGGGCAAACAATGTTCCAGGAAATACCGCTGTACAAGACAAACATGTATGTAATAAAAGAATACATGTATAGAGGTTTTGAATTGGCTATTAATTGTTCTTGTCGTTGTTGTCATGGTGGTGGTGGTGCTTTTTGTTGTTGGTGGTGGTGGTTTTATTTTCGTATTATGCATATCTGCAAGTCACCAGTGTTATGTTCTTAGTCAAAACAATGTTCCAAATTTAGCGTGTTCACTTCTCAGTCTTTCACCCTACTTCCTTCTTTTCTGCCACGCTTCAACGCTTAAGCCCACAGTTCATTGTTCAGATTCTCGTATATGTGCACGAGTTGGTCGTTCGCTGCATACACACATACCCTGTGTAGGTGTGTCAATGAAAGTAATGATGGTTGATTGATAGCTAGCCCTACCACACGCGCTCTTTGTAGTGGAACGGAGTTTAAACCTAACTTGGCTAAGAGTAAGATGCAGGTTGAACACTCCATCTTTGCCCCAAACGGCTAAGATGCAAACTGACTTTCATTCTTTCATTCATAACACTTGTTGTTGTTGTTGGCTTGCTCTGACTAAAAGACTCCAGGGATCATCCCAACAGCCACATCACTTGAACGCTATGGTACAAATACATTAGCTAGGGATGAGAACATTACGTGTGTGACCGGGTTTTTTATTACCCCGCCGCATGCGCAGCCACACTCCGTCTTCGGGGGATTGATAACACATGTCTCTTTGCTTATTTGCGTTGCGTCCACGAATGCATCGTTGGGACTACACAGGGAGGAATTATGTGCGTCTTCAAGGTGTTCGTTACAGTATCCATCCCTTGGGTTTGTTCCCAAACGGTTCAAAACTATGCTATTTCTTCCGTCTGTAGGCTAACGCTCGTGATATTTGGGCTGTTTGGGAATACACCAAAACCTACGGTGCTGGATCCCGATAAGGCCTTGGTTAAGTCGTGTAGTTTGTAGCAAATAGCAAGCTTTAAGGATTTTGTGTGTAATAAATCAGTCAATCAGTGCACAATCAGTGCACAAACAAATCAACATTAATTCAAGAATGGCATATCCTTCTAGTCTTGAATTATGTTACACTTAAACAACACACAACACAGAACAAACTGGTATTACAGAACTTCTATCGAGGCATACCAGTTTGTTCTGTGTTGTGTGCTGTTTAAGTGTAACATAATTCAAGACTAGAAGGCTATGCCATTCCTGAATTAATGTTGATTTGCTTGTGCACTGATTCTCTTCACCACTGTTGTTGTGTAGCGTACTGTACAAATGATGGTCACATAGGCAGTCCTGGGTCATCCTTTCTGTACACCATTCTCTTCACCACTGTTGTTGTGTAGCGTACTGTACAAATGATGGTCACATAGGCAGTCCTGGGTCATCCTTTCTGTACACCATTCTCTTCACCACTGTTGTTGTGTAGCGTACTGTACAAATGATGGTCACATAGGCAGTCCTGGGTCATCCTTTCTGTACACCATTCTCTCCACCACTGTTGTTGTGTAGCGTACTGTACAAATGATGGTCACATAGGCAGTCCTGGGTCATCCTTTCTGTACACCATTCTCTCCACCACTGTTGTTGTGTAGCGTACTGTACAAATGATGGTCACATAGGCAGTCCTGGGTCATCCTTTCTGTACACCATTCTCTCCACCACTGTTGTTGTGTAGCGTACTGTACAAATGATGGTCACATAGGCAGTCCTGGGTCATCCTTTCTGTACACCATTCTCTCCACCACTGTTGTTGTGTAGCGTACTGTACAAATGATGGTCACATAGGCAGTCCTGGGTCATCCTTTATGTACACCATTCTCTCCACCACTGTTGTTGTGTAGCGTACTGTACAAATGATGGTCACATAGGCAGTCCTGGGTCATCCTTTCTGTACACCATTCTCTCCACCACTGTTGTTGTTGTGTACTGTACAAATGATGGTCACATAGGCAGTCCTGGGTCATCCTTTCTGTACACCATTCTCTCCACCACTGTTGTTGTGTAGCGTACTGTACAAATGATGGTCACATAGGCAGTCCTGGGTCATCCTTTCTGTACACCATTCTCTCCACCACTGTTGTTGTGTAGCGTACTGTACAAATGATGGTCACATAGGCAGTCCTGGGTCATCCTTTCTGTACACCATTCTCTCCACCACTGTTGTTGTGTAGCGTGTGGGTGATGGTCATATAGGCAGTCCTGGGTCATCCTTTCTGTACACCATTCTCTCCACCACTGTTGTTGTGTAGCGTACTGTACAAATGATGGTCACATAGGCAGTCCTGGGTCATCCTTTCTGTACACCATTCTCTCCACCACTGTTGTTGTGTAGCGTACTGTACAAATGATGGTCACATAGGCAGTCCTGGGTCATCCTTTCTGTACACCATTCTCTCCACCACTGTTGTTGTGTAGCGTACTGTACAAATGATGGTCACATAGGCAGTCCTGGGTCATCCTTTTTTTAGGATGAACCTTGGTCTGTCTCAATGTGGCTGTTGTTTATGCTTTGCTAGGCGACTTGGTGCCGTAAATAACTTTGGTGAAGGGAGTTAATTACAAAGAGTTACCTTTATTTACTTTATTATTTGTATGACTTGACTGATTCATAATGCCTTTGTAGTACTCTACAGACAAGACCAGCTGTCTGCAAGGAAGGGAGTTGCTCTATGCCAAAGAGTTCTTATTCTAAGGCCGTGCACACACATAAGAGGATAGTCCGTGCGGAAAACCGTGCGCAATCCATAAATAAGTGAAACAAGAAGGGAAAAGATTTGCGCACGTGTCCGAATTTTCCCTATTTGCGTAAACTTTTATCCTTCTTTCTTCCACTTATTTAGGGTTTTCCGTACGGAACTTACGCGCCTAATGTGAACCCGGCCGTAGGCTGTGTGCACATTTCCATCGACGTCCATGCAGGAGCTCATTCGCAATGCGCAAAAACTTGAAATAAGAAATATGAATCACTACACTCCAAAACCCATACGCATATCCGATCCACTTATTGCTTACTTTCTTTTATCTTTATTTATGTATTGCGGGTGGTTTTATGTACGGAAGTTATTGTAAAATGTGCACACAGTCTTACTGTGTAACAATCCAAACGAGGTGTCTAATTGGTGTGTTTTAACATTGTTGGTGATGTGACTTTCAGGATCTGTTGCTGGTGTGATGGTGGAAATAGCTTTGGGGATGATCCTGGACAGCCCGTGTCAGAACCTCAGCCTGCTGGTCTTCATGCACATCTCCAAGAGAAAGAGCATCGTGCAGCGGGGCACTGGCATCACGGGGGACTGACACTGATCTCAAGTCTGTTGATGAACGTCTGTTTTCTTAGTGCATCAGTTTTATGCAGCATCGTGATCAAGCAAATAGCAGCTGTTTCATTATACAAACTTTCTCTCTGTTCACAACAAATTAAAACAGAGTCGAAATTGAAACCCAAAATAAAAGGTTTAATAAAACAAAACACAGAGCAAAACAAATCACGACGTTTCGGGTTCAACCCGTTGTCTCTCTCTGTTATTTCATGCCTGTCTGGAAGCTTTCTAGGCTTTTTTAACACTTTGAGATTGCAAGAACCAAGCCAGTTTATTTTTTACAAAGCTCATGGAATCACATTTGTCTTTAAACGGCATTTGCATTCACATTAAAAAATTGTCATCCTAACCGTCTTACACTTTAGAGGACCAAATGCCTGTCAAAGTGAATATCAACCCACGTTTCCCACTGTACAATACGCACAATATTGCCCCGAATCTGGAAGGCAACAGAGTGGCTTCTTTTGCAGACTGGAGGGAACAGTATATCACTTGTCCAATCGGCCCACTGGCTTTTGCCAAAGCAGGCTTCTACTACACGGGAAGCAACGATGAAGTACAATGTTTCAGCTGCAAATCAATACACTCGGGATGGCGATTGGGTGATAATATCACAGCTTTCCACTCCCCTCGCTGTTCTATACTTCATCCTGAAAGCACAGAGGCGATATACTCCTTGCCCAACATCCCCATTCTAGAAAGTGTTGCTGCTCCTGTTCGCCATCCTGCTGCCCAGCCACTACCCGTCGAGCTTTTCGCATACAGGGGAGTTCCGGAATCGGGCCAGCAAACCGACCATAATATTCTGGCCGCCAGGCTGCAGATCAACATGAGGACAATGCTAGACAGAGGGGCTACGGCTTTGATTCCACATAACCCGGACGGAAGTCTGATGTTCACTGCCCGCCTGGAGCGTGAGCCGATCTTTCCCCAGTTTTTCTTGGAAGACAGACGGTCACACTCCTTCCACACATTCCCTGTGCAGTCAGGTCAACTGGTAAAAGAGCTGATCCGACATGGATTCTTCTATATTGGTAATACAGCTTTTTTTGTATGTCTGTTGGGATCTCTCTCTCTCTCTCTCTCTCTCTCTCTCTCTCTCTCTCTCTCTCTCTCTCTCTCTCTCTCTCTCTCTCTCTCTCTCTCTCTCTCTCTCTCTCTCTCTCTCTCTCACTATATTTAACGTAATACACGTTATTCTTATTAACGAAGTTGTCCATTCCGCACATGTGTGTTTTTAGACTGTTGTTCCTGCAATAGTATAATGTTGTTCCATGTTTGGTAATAATTATGTTGATTTGATAACCGTTTTGATAACTTATATGTATGCTATTTATTGCTTTTTTCTTCTCTTTTTATGTATTCCCCTCCCCCTTTTCCCTTATGACATGGGCAGATGGCCTTGATCATTACATTTTCGTTGATCGTTGATCGTTGATCGTCGTGGTTGATCGTTGATCTCTCTCTCTCTCTCTCTCTCTCTCTCTCTCTCTCTCTCTCTCTCTCTCTCTCTCTCTCTCTCTCTCTCTCTCTCTCTGGTTTAAATGTTTTATTTTCCAAATCAACATGAACAACAACTATGACATAACTGAAGCAACAACAAGCAGAGCTCTCTCTCTCTCTCTCTCTCTCTCTCTCTCTCTCTCTCTCTCTCTCTCTCTCTGGTTTAAATCTCTCTCTGGTTTAAATTTTTTATTTTCCAAATCAACATGAACAACAACTATAACATAACTGAAGCAACAACAAGCAGAGCTTATGGCGTGCTCAGTTCAAAGCGAATTACACAGTATAAACATTGGCGGAATTTTAGCAGGAAATACAAGCAATACATTTTTGAAAAGAAAGTCACAACAAACCAAACGAACAATGGACATAGCAATAGACAAAATAAGTAGAATCGACAAAAAAATGATAGAAGAGAGGAAGGAAAGGAGAAGAGAGAGAGAGAGAGAGAGAGAGAGAGAGAGAGAGAGAGAGAGAGAGAGAGAGAGAGAGAGAGAGAGAGAGAGAGAGAGAGAGAGAGAGAGAGAGAGAGAGAGAGAGAGAGAGAGTTCCACCTCACACCACTCTGCAGACCAGAACTCCAACCCCACGTCGCAATAAAACGAAATAGGACACGATGATAACATTAGGATTATATGAAATGACGCCAAGATGAAAACAGAGACACACCAAAACTAACTGAGTTAAAATGTTAGGTGAGAACATGAACTGGAAAGGATGCAAGAGTCTCTCTCTCTCTCTCTCTCTCTCTCTCTCTCTCTCTCTCTCTCTCTCTCTCTCTCTCTCTCTCTCTCTCTCTCTCTCTCTCTCTCTCTCTCTCTCTCTCTCTCTCTCTGAGTTCTTTCGTTATTCATGTCTTTGTGTATTACGTCATTTTTGTTTAAATTTACACCTACAATTTTTCCTGTCACTTTTTTTGTATCTCACCTCCAGTGATATGGGCCAAAGGCCTAATCATTAAACAATTTGTTCATTTGTTCATTGTTCTCTCTTTCACTCTCTCTCTCTCTCTCTCTCTCTCTCTCTCTCTCTCTCTCTCTCTCTCTCTCTCTCTCTCTCTCTCTCTCTCTCTCTCTCTGTTATTTTCTAGGTTTCGATACAAATGTTATGTGTCTTTATAACCCCCACCCCCAGCCTCCCTATGATACAGGCAGAAGGCCTAGTCATTCAAATTGTTTAAATCTCTCTCTCTCTCTCTCTCTCTCTCTCTCTCTCTCTCTCTCTCTCTCTCTCTCTCTCTCTCTCTCTCTCTCTCTCTCTCTCTCTCTCTCTCTCTCTCTCTCTCTCTCTCTCTCTCTCTGGGTGAAAAAAAGCATGTAACTTGCTTATGATTATCTCATGTTCATAAATAAAATGTCGATGCCGTTTTCGTTTTCTGTCTAGCGGTCTCTCTGCGTATGCTTTAGTATGTTTTTTTAATTTATTTAACGTTTCCACAAGCAAATGTTCTTCCTTATTCATGTTTATGAAACTCTTCAGGATCTGGAATCTGCTGTGATTCAAAGGCTTCTAAAGCCAATTAACTAGGCATGTCTTTACTCTTATCAACTGAGTAACTCACATTCGAAGTATGACTTGGTATTCATGGTGGATCAAACTGATGATGCTGAAGTTTGAAGTGAAAAGGTTTTTCTTTTTAAAGAAAACTAAGATTGGGGTAACAGTATTGCTTTTCAATAGAGTGGAATATCATGTCACAGTTTGGTCTTTCATAACAGATTCGATTTGATGGACCTTAAAGCCTTGGAGCTTTTAGTTTTGAAATCCATCCACAAACGTCACTGTCTTCAAATCCTGATGGTCAAAATAGAGAGCATGTAGGCCTCGCAGTGCGTCCTTTACTATAAAATAAACCCTAGAAGTTGTTCCTCCAATGTGGAACAGTTGCTTTCAATTAAACAAGCATAACAGGCAAACGCATTGACATAATTATTTGTCAATATTGGTGATGAATGCGGAGGAAAATTAGTTTGATTCTGTTCCAAAATGTTAAACCGGTTTCTTGTCAAACCTCACTAAGGAATCTATATTTGAAAATCAGGTTTTGATGTAAATCGACATTGCATACTTTGGACACATACACAAAACGATGGCATCTTGTAATATCATTGTGTCGCATTGATCCAGGTGTGGACGGCATCGTGATGTGCTTCTTCTGCGGGCTGGCAGTGAACCAGTGGCGCCCTCGCGATGAACCCCGGCACGTACACGGTCTGCTGAGCCCGGACTGTGAGCACCTGCAGCGCGAGGAGACCCCGCTGAACCTGCAGCGACTGCACAACCAAGCGCACGCCATCGGAAACGTCAATAGAAATTAGGAGTTGTCTTAAAGGTCTGTGGACGCGTTAACATTATTCACGATATATTTCTGTTTCCCCATGGCAACACAGTGAGCAGTAAGTCATCTTAAAGAGTGGGCTGTCACTGTGTTGCCATGGGGGAAAAGAAATATTTCGTGAATAATGTTAACGTGTACGTGTTAAAACATGTAATGTTTTTATCCTTGCTGGCTTATTTCTCTGTCTGTCAGTCTCTCTCTCTCTCTCTCTCTCTCTCTCTCTCTCTCTCTCTCTCTCTCTCTCTCTCTCTCTCTGCACTTCCAACATTAATTAAAAAGTTTCCAATCAACCAATCTAGATATACTAACAATATTGTCATTCCAAAACCTAGAACTGATCTTTTCAAAACAAGCTTATCATACTCAGGTGGTACTCTTTGGAATTCCTTAACAACTAATCTTAAGCAGAAAAGCAGCATTACTTCCTTCAAAAACGCGTATCAAAATATTGTATTTCAGAGATTAAAAGAAAACATGTCAACTGTATCCAGATAACCATTCTATTATTGGGTATACAATACCCTCATCAGAATATGTGGATACATATTAACCCTTTCACCGCCAAAGTCGCATTTTAGCAGCACAGTGATATAACACCTATGTCACTAAAAGGCATCAAATTGGGGTCTATTATCCAAAGGCCCTATTGTCTTAGTTTTGGGAAGTAAGGATAGACCTTGTTTTATATATGCCACAGAAGAATCCCCAATATGCAGATAGATTTTGTTCTCTACCCAGGTAAACTTAATGGACATTTTTAGCTGAAATATGGCTGGCGGTGAAAGGGTTATGCTACTTGAATGATGATATCTATGATTGCTGATTTTGATATAATATGTGATAACATATTTCCTTTGTTGTGAGCGAAACTCCTTTTGGTAAGCTGTACAAAAAGCCTTATATTGTGGACATTTCGTGCAAACAATTTGGTCAGGCGGCCATTAGAACAGAGAAGGCACATACCTTCTCTTTCACTGAAAGAATCTGACTTCCAGCACCTCCGCCAACGAGGAATCGCCGATTTTACGGTTTGATCTCTAAGAAACCAGAGCTAAGTGAGTGTTGCCATCTCTGTAAAGTGTGCTTTCCTAGTGGTCTCGGCGTGTTTCTTGCAAAATTCTCACCCGTCAGGGTGTCTATTTAAGCTTCAATGGCTTGTATCAACTGATGACATTACCCTGCAGTTAGGGCCAATAGAAGGGCACGAGGGGTGTATAGCCCATGATTTTCAACAGCAACGCGAAAGGTAGCAACAATGTACTTTATGAAGAACAATTTGAGATATCGCACTAGCTCCCCATGCTGCAACCTTGTGGATTGTTGGCTGTTGCAGACCACCCCCACTGCTGATGGTCCCATAGTCATTTTGGCTGTGAAAATGATCACAAACAAGAACGATGTGGGTAGACAGTGAAGAGGGAAATCAGTGGTCGTGCTAGGAATTTTGAAAACCAGTACCGTCATTGACAATTTCGCCTACATCCGGTGTCAAAATCAGTCCTACGGAAACAAAAACCTGTAAAAACCACATCAACTCATAAAGGTCTTTATGGCTTTGCCCGTCGAAGGTTGAAAACCCCCCCGAAATAGCGCTATTTTATCAGTGTTTGTTGTTTTTTTATATTGATAAACTCAAATATTAAAGCCTCTGTTAAAAACATTGATCAGTTTTAGCGCAACGTTATTAATCCCTGGGACTGACAGGTCGATTTATTGTCAGTATTTTTATATTTTGTGTGGTTCTTACTCCGAGTCCATAAAAACCGAACTTTTTTTTTTAAAAAGAAGAATAAGAAAACCCTAGGAGAGTTTTGTCCAGCTTACTGCTGGCCTTTGACAACCCATACTGACGTGGATGTCTGTAGGTTGGTGCGGTTGCCTCCTGAGTCGTTGCTAGTGTTCCTTCATGGGTCAGTAGTTTTGCTTTTCAATCAGTATTTTACAGAGAATTACCAGTTAACACGATCACTATGGAAATAACATTAAGAAAACAAAAACAGTTTGCGACCATAGGTTTGATAGCAATAAGCGAGTTCACACTTGATTGAAACGCCTCTATCGGTCGTGTCATTGTCTTACTTTTATGAATTGTTTTTTTATTACAAGTTTCCTTTTTCAGTTATTGGATATTTGTCTGACTATTTCTATAAAATAATAAATTTTAAAAAATAATGCAACGTGCTTAAACATATATTAAATTTTAGTATGTATAAAAAATTATATATGCAAAAAGAAGAAAAACAGCATACGAGAGGAAACAAATCTTTGGTGCTATATGGGTGATCGCAGTTGTGCCATAAGCTATGTTTGTTTTCAAGATTACTAATGTGTACTACAGTTGGGCTCCCACGGAGACAACAAAATCAATGAGACCAATAAAATACAAATATTGTGAGCAATTTTTATTGCTTTTTAAAAATATGTTGAAAATTTATGTAAAACAGCAACGGAATATTTAAAACTGATAGAGCCGATCTGGCAAAATGGTCTGGGGATATAACTCTCTTGACTTAGAGCAAAAACCAGAATATCAGAGTTATCCATCTTCATCTGATGACGTCATCAGTCATATCATCAAGTCAGTACGTGATACGTTATATGGCAGTCAAGGGGTCAAATCATTTGGGAAAATAGTTTGTAAAACATTGTGAAGAGTGCTAAGGGCCTCTGCACATACTACCACAAATTAGTTGCTACAACTAGTGTCAGGCCTATACCACAAGTTGCAGTCAAATTCGCAGAGCTTGCGGAACACGCTGCAACTTTGATACGACCCATTTGTAATCCCATGCTGAACCAAGCGCAGGTAGACTCAGAACCAGTATTCTAAAATGTATTCAGCTTCTCATATGTAAACTAAAATGTCAAAGCTGACAGAAATAGCGTAGGCCTACAGATCAAAACAATGGTCGGTACCAGAGTCTGACTTCGAGTATGCCTACTCCTGAAACCTCAAACTGACAAAGCATTGTTTTGATCTACATCGATTGAAAAAGAAAACGTGCTGTACAAGTACTCATCATTCATTATGCCGCCCATTTCACGGCTTATTTGGATTTTGGCCTCTCGGGCCCTGTCCCGATATTTGTAATCGGACAATGGGTATCTCAAATGCAGGGAAAATTACGAATTAACTCGACCAGTTTGCTTTACATTCCGACGGTTTCACTCCGCCATTGTGATGCAAAAACCACGTTATACGAAACGACGCTCTGATTGGCTGCAACCTACAACTCGTTGCAAGTGGAGCTCAAAAACAGGATCGTTTTCTATTTCCCTGTAACAGACAAATGCAACTGCTGCAACTACAAAGTTGCAGGCTACGACTAGCAAACGTTGCATCGTGTGCCCAAGTCTTAAGGAACTGTTTTTCTCAAAATGGCATCTTATTTGTGCCTTGACAACACTGATCATTTCCATATAAATCTTTTTGCAGGAACTCTTTTGAGGCTTTTTATCTTTTTCTTCTTCTTTGCTTTGTGTTTATCATTTATATTATGACACTAGTGCTAATCATATGATTTTCTGATTTACGTTTGTATTTTAATCATTCAATAGTCAGGTTTTGTGGCACACCCTGAAACGGTAATCAAAATTAATGTACCTTTCAGCGATGATCATTCGATAATCAAATTGTGTGAATCAGGCTGTGACAGCTATTAAAAGCTAATACAGGCCTTGCTTTGTGAAACTGTATGGATTAAGGTAAATCCTCAAACCTATGCTTGTATTATGTGGTTTTAAAGATGGTGATATGATGATGATACAGATGAGGGATTGAAAACGATTGGTTTATGGAACACGTTTAGTATGTGTTTGTCCAAATCTTTGTTTTGAGGAATGTTCAATTGCCAGTAAACGACCTGATTATCTTTATGCCAATTTTCTTACGCACAATGGTTTATACTGTCGAATTGCATTGAGTTTTCATTCTATTGCCCTCGCTGATAGTATTGTGTTTATAGCCCCTCATCCCCACTCCATCTGCAAACAGTGGGGTGGGTGGGTATTTCTATTCTTTTAAAGTTTGCCTGTCTCAAGAACATGAACTGCTGCATAGAATCACTTCAAATCCAATTTTGCATGTTATTTGAAGCCTTGCTGACCTTGTGACCTTGAAAATTAAATCCTTTTCACATCTTTGTCATTAGAGTCCAATACACTTCATATAGTTTGTTGATTACCTTCAGGTAATGCAGAATGCAAAACCATTTCTTGACAGTGGCCTTTGATCCCGAACATAGGTAGGCCTGCTTCAGTCGTTGACGACCATGGATATTGCGCCCTAGATTAAAAGGCAAGGGCCTTGTTTGTTTCACGGCTGGGTACAGCGTCTGCTGTGACTGGTCAGCCCTATTCTGGAGGGGCAGTCCCTACCACAATGGGTGCAGATGTGGCTGGATGAGGGGTTGTCAGCCCTGTTCTGGAGTGGCAGTCCCTACCACAATGGGTGCAGATGTGGCTGGATGAGGGGTTGCTTCCACTGCAGCTCGCCTTTCTTCTGGCTCTTTTCTTCTCAGCAAGGTTGTGGATTTGTTCTTCTCCTTCCTTCAGCTGTCTCTGGAGCATGCTTCGCCACTTGCTTCGATCAGCTGCTGTGTCCTCCCAAGTCTCACCTTTGATGTTGAGTGCTCTCAGATCCCGTCTGCAGGGTCTTTTTCCATAAGCAAGTTCTGCGTATAGGATGACCTTAGGAATGCGGACATCTTACATTCTGCGCACATGTCCGAGCCAGCATAGGCTGTGCTGTCTGAGAACCATGTACATGGTGGGGAGGCCAGCATGAGCAAAAACGTGAGAGTTTGGTACTTTGCTGCTCAATTTGATGCCTATGATGCGACGAAAGCAGTGCTTGTGGAAGCTGTGCATCCTGCACTCCTGTCTGGAGTAATGTTGTCCATTTCTCACTGCCGTATAGGAGTGTGCTGATGATGCAGGCATTGTGCACAGCCATCTTAGTGGAGACTGTGAGTTTGGGATTCTCCCAGACACGGGTGGTGAGATGGTCTAGTGTTGTTGAAGCTTTCCCGATGCATTGGTTGATCTCAGCATCGAGGGACAGATTGTTGCTGATGGTGGACCCAAAATAGGTGAACTGGTGGACTACCTCTAGCTCGTAACTGTCGATGGTAATGACAGTTGGGCTATCTCAGCTTGGCCAAGCATGTTGGGGGGGGGGGGGGGGGTCAGGCCTATGGTGAGCCCAGTCCTTGCAGGCTTGTGAAAATCTGTCCATGAGACACTGTAGTTCTTGCTCAGTGTGTGTGGTGACAGCACCAAAGATCATGTCTCTGATGAGAGCTTTGCTGATGTTTGTTGTGGCTCTCAGTCTGACAAGGTTAAACATTCTCCCGTCAGATCTGGTGTGGAAGTACACTCCTTCACATGAATCTCTGAAAACATGTCTCAGGAGCATTGAGAAGAAAATGCCAAAGAGGGTGGATGCAAGGACGCAGCTTTCTTTCACACCGCTCTTGCTGTCAAAGGGCTCAGACATGCTTCCCTCACACTGGATGGGTGCCTTCATGTCATCATGGAAGGATCTGATGATACTGTGCAGTTTTGGAGGGCATCCAAACGCCTTAGTGAAGTCAATTAAGGCAATATAGAGGGTTTTCTGCTGCTCTCTGTATTTTTCTTGCAGCTGATGGAGAGAAAAGATCATGCCCATTGTTGAGCGCCTTGCTCGGGGTCTTGGGATAAACATGCTCTGCTAATCCATGGAGATGTACAAGAAGGACACCTTACCCATGATGCTCAAGAGAGAGAGATGCCACATGATTGTTACGGTCACTCTTTGTCTCCTTTATTCTCAAAGAGGGTGACAATTTTGGCGTCTCTCATGTCTTGTGGTACCGCTCCTTCTCTCCAGCACTGGCAAAGAACATCATGATGGGGCTGCAGGAGAGAACTTTTGCAGTGCTTGATCAAGTCAGGCATATCCCATCACTGCCGGGTGCTTTGCCGCTGGCTAAGCTGTCAATAGCCATGCAGAGCTTGTCCACAATTGGTTCAGCATCCAGTTCGTCCTTGATGGGCTGAGGTTCAATGGCTTTGAGTGCTGAAGCGACCATGATGTTCTCTCTGGAGTAGAGTTCAGAGTAGTGCTCTGCCCATCTTTCCATTTGCTTCCCTTTGTCAGTGATCATTTCCCTGCTGGGTGATTAAGGGGTGCTGCTTTGCTCTGAACTGGGCCTACAGCTTTCTTTATTCCTTCGTACATGCCCCTGATGTTTCCTGTTGCCGCTGCAGTCTGCATGTCCTCGCTTAGTTGCTGCCAGTATTCATTGGCGCATTTCATCGCTGTCTGTTGCACTTTCTTTCTGGCAGCTCTGAGTGCTTGGAGGGACTTTTCACATGAACACATCAAATTCATTAACTTTGCAATATCTTTTACATTTTCTTTCACATTTTCACAATTTCAATTTCAGCATTTTGCCAATTGGTACATTTTCAGTGATATTGGATGCTAGATACTCATGTATTTTATAACCTTGACATTTGACCTTTCCGTTGTTAATGCATTTGGGGGTTATAAAAAATAGTTTTGCAATGATCATGAGCCATGATCATGATGATAATGCTGTATAAGGCATGACGATGGTTATGATGATGTTATATGAGTTATTATCAGATATTATGACTTTGCAGAAATATATTTTTTTTATCCTATCTCGAGAGACTTGGTGTTTATGGTACGAGGTCGAAGACCGAGTATGATAAACAGCAAGGTCTCGAGAGATAGGATAAAGCAATATCCCATTGCAAAGTCATAATAACGATTATATACCGATATTTTACCTCTTTCAGATAAAATCAGCTGATAATCAGACACACACGAAGAAGTGAGACGCCGTGCATGCAGATCTAAATAATACTAACCACTTCACCGTAGCAAGCAAATCCCACTCATCCACAAATAATATAGTTCTCCAAGTTAGAAAGTCGTGAGCTATGGTGTTAAATTAGTATGGATAATGATAATACCGTTACATGAGTCGTGGTAATGACGTTTTGAGCCTTGATGACGACTATGACGCTATATCAGTCACGATGATGACGACGACATAAGATCAGTCATGATGATGACGTTATATGAATGATGATGATGATGACATTATATGTCGTGATGATGATGACGTTATATGAATCATGATGACGATGACGCTATATGAACCATGATGATGATGACATTATAATACAATGTGCATATTATGAACCATGATGATGATGACGATTTTATATGTCATCATGATGCCGCCCGCATGCAATACAGACGTAACTCAGTTTTTATCGATCTGGAGATTTTTTGCTTATACATAGCATAAGACAAGGCGCATCGACTCACCAACTGCATTAACCGCCATTCCAAAAGATAAAGACGCTGTGATCAAAATAAGCTAGTTGAACGTCACCCACTTGCTTCAAAAGCTTCCACAAAACACAATTGTCTGTCATTTGACGTCATTTTACCTTTTCGACGCCATAATTTCAGAAGAAGATAAACAAAACATTTGCCTTTAGCGAAAACTAATAATAGCTTTAAAAAAATTAGATTTTTATATTTTTTACATATACAAGAATAAGATAGCAACATTCATTGAGCCAAATCAGCAAATACTTTTGACAATTTCTCCCATTATTTTGTTTCTAAAAAATATACTGGAGGGCGTATTGGAGTGCCAAGGTATTATTCTCAACAATGCTTTAAAGCTTTTATTTTGGACTCAAATTAATTTTCTTCTCAGTCTAAAACCATGATTTGGGGGCAAATTTTCTTATTTCGATATTACTTAAATAAGTCGTGATTTATTTGAAAAACTGAAGTGACAACGTTATTTGATGGCTCGAAATAAAGCCGTATGAAAAAACTCTGAAGCAATTTCAATTGAAATGACCGAAATAATCAGTTTTTGCTTCTCCTGTGAAGTGACGTCTTTCGACTTACGTCTGTATTGCATGCGGGCGGCGATATGAACCATGATGATGATGCCATTATATGAATCATGATGATGACGTCATATGAGTCATGATGATGACGACGACGACATTATATGAGTCATGATGATGATGACATTATATGAATCATGATGATGATAACGGTTCAATAAGTCATGATGAAGATGTTACATGTCATTTGGAGACTATTTCACTATGGAGAGGGAAAGTCTTGTTTTCTTCTCTATGCTGTATATTTCATGCTTTTATCATTGGTTGACATTAGGCTGTAGTAGGGGCCAACAGTAACACGAGAGCGGTAAATAAATGATTTTCTACAGTAATGGAAAATCATGATACAGTTTAAGTCTCTTTCGGAAGACTATGACACTCAAACTAGGGGGGCGTTGGCACCGGCTCTGGTGCTGCAGCCAAGGGGATATGTTGGTCGTTGGGGACCTTCCGCAATGCCAGCAGTCATCAAATCCCTTTTGGCCGAGAGAGTGGGGATGTACCATGGGTTCGGCATTTCCACTATAAACAAATTATGGTCCAGCCCGCCCGAATAGCATCTGCCCCCTCTGCTATTTGGCAGTCATGGTCGGAAACGACTGACTGGCATGTTGATTTGATGAAAGCTTGTGCGAACAATGCTATGTTGCAATGTTGTTCGGTTATACGTTGCGCTAAATGCAATTGTCTTCATAGATATGTTTTCCATTTGTATTTATTTTCGACTGTCTTTCTTTTAAAACAAATCATTATAGAAGTATTTTCCTTTGCAGCGAATGTAAAAATGCTTCACCCCAAACAGCAAAACGATTGCCATCCAATATTATTTCAAATTTTTTTTAATAAGTTTCATGACATAGTGTAAATACGCCCTAATAACAAAATTATAATACGCTCGTATTAAAAACCAATGTAATGTATAGTATTAAAAAGGAAGAAAATTTAGAATGGTGAAGAGATTTATTTCCCTCCTTTTGTTTTGGGTTTCTTTGTATTATTTTAAAAAGCTTGATGACTCATAGCAAATCAAAGCATTTGATCTAGAATGTTGACAGATTACATTAGTATGTTTTGTGACAAGAGAACTTTACAAAATGTTGGGAAACAACTGGTATAATGTTACTACGCCTTGTGTACAACTTCAGGAAATAGGAGGAAGTGTATATATTGTATAACGAATAGATTGTTTTGTTAAGAAAAGCATTAACGAAGAGAGCTATCTTCAAATAATTATGTACTGTTGATCTGTTACTGCTGAACATGGCATTGTGACGAGGGAATGAGCTAAAGGTGAAGTCTCTAGGGGAAGACTTTTAAAGTGTTACATTTTCAATGAGAAAATTTTCCTTTAGCCCTCTTCTCTAGGGTGTGGGAGGTGAGCAACTTTTCCGGCCCCTTTTCATCTAATAGATTTATATTTTAGCCCGGTTCTGACTCGTATGATTGAAGGAAATACAAGTGGTAGATTTGCTCTAAATGACAGACAGAGAGAAATAGATTTTTACATGAAAATTACAAAACTTCCACTCTCATGAGTCTGACCAAAGTGTTCAGAATTATTTGTACACTTGTATTTTATTTACTCACAAATCTGCATAACAGATTATGCAGCAATAAGAAAGCAGCTCAACGGCGCCAAAACAAACTATGTATGAAAACTGAAATCCGAAAGGATTATACAAGACTTTTGTCTGTCTGAAAAGTTTAGCCCCAAGCCGGAAGGGTCACTTATACTATCAAGTGTCCGGGGTAGTTAGAATGATTTGCGCTGTCCCAAGGACTTAGCTTAAGTAAGTTTCCTCTGTCGCGATCGGTGAGTGCTGGGGTGACTAGGCTGGCTCTTCAGGTGAGAGGTCGCCCAGTAGTTCTGGATGAGGCGTCGCGGGATGGCACAGCACAGGCATGGTCTCCTCGCGGGTTCCGGGTGCAGTGGCGACTTGGTTGCAGCACCGTCTTGGTAATCGTGAGTCAGTGATTAAGCTTCCTGACCACGATGCCCTGCTGAGAATCACAGGAGAATATGGATGTAGATCTCTATGGATTAGAGATATGGGCTGCAGCCAGTGGGAGATTAGTGGATCCCGACCGCACTATGAAAAATAACATGGTTGGCACTATGGTGGATAATGGTCGGATTGCCGACGTCAAAAATCCGGTGGTTCATGGTCGGATTGCCGACGTCGAATTCATGGCGTATTTCCGACCATTTACCGACCTTTTATGTGTGTTGTATTAGGATTATCACAGGCTTTCACAACTTGGAGGCCTACTGACCCCGCCCTTGTTTGCAACCCCCCCTCCCCCCTCTAATGTGTCCCAGGTCCAGCCATGCATTCACACGTTAATTTCCCAAAAATCACAGACCAGATCTGAGATCTACCAGCCGGAATCACCCAGCCATTGTATCTTGCACACGACGTCATTTCTTCGAGATCATACATTCTTGGTTTGACGTCAAGCAAAGTGACCTTGAGGAAGTCTTTGAATGACTTCATTACTTTAAATAGTTTGGGCGAATGTGATTTCACCCAACGCAGACGACTTTCTAGTAGGTGAAGACGGGGTTAAAAAAAAAGCCCATGGGCGGGCAAGAAGCCCATGCCAATTATATCATGAAATAAAGCAAATTTCAGTCAAATTTGCCCATGAGACGAATGCTAAACATTAACACTCGTCTCATGGGCAAAATGTGACTGAAATTTGCTTTATTTCATCAGATAATTGGTATGGGCTTCTTACCCGCCCATGGGCTTTTTACCAACGTCTTCCCCTAACTCCACAGTACATTTTCTTTTTTGCAAATTATGACATAGGTAGGTAAGTATATATATCCGCTCAATTTATTTTGAAGAAACTTATACAAAAGGTAGGTAATAGCGATAGAGTTTGCAGTCTGAGCCTATGTTGTAAAACAATGCTGAGACGTTTTTCAAAGCGTTTTAGCATCCGAACGTGTGTGTGTGTACTGTTTTCTGTGGTGTGCAGTATTTAGGTCCAATTGTGTTGGATTGTATATTCCGGTTTACTATTTTTTCTCAGTGAAGCATAATGCACCTACAAACCATGGTATTCAGGAACAATAATCTGTGATAGCTTTACTGCGTCGTTTGGTTTTGATTTGCTTGACTAGCAATTATAACATGGACATTTCAAAAAGGGTATTCTACATGCATTCAAACACATTCATTTAAGATTGATGTTTTTAATGTGACTAGAATGCATTAAAGTAGGGGGGGAGGCGAATATGAAAGGGAAAAGTGATAAAATTAATATAATTATAATTTATATTATATTTAGACAGTTTTGTCTTGCATGGTGTTCTGTGTGTTAAATCAGTCTAAGAATGTCAAAAACGTCCGTTGTTTGTTTTTACCATCTACATGGAATTTATTTGAATTTTTCTTCTTCTGATTTTGACAAAAAGAAAGCATGTGTGTCGAAAGCAATTTAGCAATAAACTTCATTTTTACCATGATGGTTTGCATTACATAATATAGGATTGCTTAGAAATGCTTTGTATTTGAACTTTTCATGATTCAACATGTCCCCCCTTATGAAACAACTGACAGTAGTAATCTTCACTTTTTCAAACTTCGATATATTTAATCAAAAACGAAAAAAGGATGACCAAAGGTGCCTTCAAGGGAAATTAGTCCTGTTTTCCTATTTTAGGCATTAGCATTGTTGTTAAAATTTCTAGTATATGCTTTGTTCAGTTTTCAAACATGCTGGCATGAAATCTGAATGTAACAAAAGTAAATGTTTGCCTAGTTTTATTTTATTTTATTTATTCCCATACCTCTAAGTCCCAGGCCCTCTAAGTCCCAGGCCCTCTAAGTGGCTACATGTCTATGACCACGTGTCTATATGGTTTTTGAGTCAAAGTGACCACTATGTCAAAGTGATCACGGGTCAGTAGCAGTGACCACTGGTCATCTGCATTATACAAGTGCATAAAATAATCGTCTAGTGACAGGAAATAGGCTGTTAAGAACCCAAATTTGATTTTTAAGTCAAAGTGACCACAGGTCATCTACACTGCACAAGATACCAAAATGACCAGAAAAGTCATGTCACATCGACACATGAATGTAGACACGTGGACATAGACATGTAGCCACTTAGAGGGCCTGGGACGTAGAGATCCTGGGACTTCATGGGCACCTCCCGATATTTCACCAACAAAGAAAGATGATGTACAGAAGGTATGTTTGAGAAACACCGTGTTCTGCTGATATCTCACTCGTCAACTGGATGGTCCCCTGTTCTTGTGCTGTTTTGTTTACGTTGATTTTGGAGCCAGGATGTGTAAATATAGTTTTAGTAAAAAACAAATAGTTGTTTGCCCCTTCGTAAGAGGCCTTGAGCTAATTGAATAAAAGCTTCATTGAAGATTCTCTCTCCGTGTGTTTGTTGTATTTCGCAGCCTGTGTTAAATAACCCCGTAAATTTATTAAATCAAGATTCTATGGATGTACTCAGCATACCCTGTAACTCTTTGACCCGAAACAAATCGACGTAAAACAAACAAAACAAACACATTTATTTACCTTAGTCTTAAAACCTTAAAATCACCATTCACTTAACACATTCTTTTAAAAAACATTGTATTGACTTCAATAAAAGCATCCACAAAAGCATCATTAAAAGCATCCACAACAACAAATAAAAAAACAACAAAAAATTTAACAGATCTGTATATCTTATGCTTAAAAACGTAAACAGCATGGATTTGCATATCCTTTACACCATGGAGTACGTTTATGATCGCTAAATAGTGATATGCACCAAATTCCAAGAGTAATTCTAACTTTTGCAGCTTCTGTAGGTCCACAATGTTATACGTTCACAGCCAAAATGTTGCAATTAGTCATAACGACATGATTTTGACGTTACTGCAGTTTGCAACCTTGGGGCTGTCAACAAGCACAGCAAAAACAACAACAACATTTGGATCACTTGGTTGAGGGACTACCAATATAATATCGACCCTCGTCAATCTCGTTGAGGTTGTTCTAAATTACCTCCCATGGAATTGGTTTCTTTGCGTCTTTTAAACCAAATTACCAACTTATTTCCCTTTGTGTTGTTGATACATAGGACGTGTAGCCATTGTATACAGGCCGGTGGCCTTACAATTACCTTTTCAGGGTTTCAGAGTCTCTCTCTCTCTCTCTCTCTCTCTCTCTCTCTCTCTCTCTCTCTCTCTCTCTCTCCTCTCTCTCTCTCTCTCTCTCTATCTCTCTCTCTCTCTCCCCAATACACACACACATGCGCAAGCATGCACATACACAATTCCTCAGTTGATGAGATAATAAAATTGACTTGACTCGACACTTGCGCGCGCGCACAGGCACACATACTCACACGGTCAAGCGCGCTACACACATACACACTTTCCCCCCTCTCCCTAACAACATCTCCGACGGTAGTGGAAAATCCTGGAGGAGGGATTTTTGGGCTGGCTATGCAGCTCCCTGGAACACCGGCGGATCCCCCCCCCCCCCCCCCTCTTTACGAATCATCTGGTCCGCTCCTGAAGTCCTCTATACGTGTTAAGAAGTTAGAGACACTTGTGCTGCTCTTGTGTTGGTAGAACAGGTGAGGCAAGTGCCTCTAAAGGTTCCCATCAGCACCTCCGGCCGGGTGTTTCGTTTTCATTGTTCCGAACACATTGTCCTTAAACTCTATGATATGATAGGCTGCAGAAAGGGCCGATAGTAAATGAGAGCTGTACTATACATACATTTCTACAGTATTGGAATGCCACGTCACAGCTTAGACTTTCGTGGAACACTATGACTCTCTAACGAGGGGGCATTTGCACTGGCTCTAGTGCTGCCGCCAATGGGATTGGTTGGCCTTTGGGGACCTTCCCCAACGTATATTGAACCATTAACTAAGCCACGAACAAGAACAAGAACAACGTTTTTATTGTCATAAGAAAACCAGAGGTTTTGTGGGATACAAATGGTTAAAACATTGACGACACCATTATACTGGTGCATGTCATTGTCATTTAGTTGCTTTCGTCTTCATCACCAACATCGTCAGCATCTTATTTTAACCAGTTAATATTGTCAAAAACTCCAACAATAAGAACATGATATACTTCCACGATGTTGTCGTTGTTTTCGTTCCCCAGCTTAAACGCTCTGGGGGCACACCCAGTGCCATGTGAACATTCCCCATGGCCTTGGGCGGGAAGATTACGTACATGGCCCCGCCACATGGGCGGTCATACTCCGACTTGATGAGTGTTGGCTTTGTTCTGGGAGAAGCAAAAGCACCCTCGTTACTTCTGTATTCCTATGCACCGTGTCATGTCATGGGAGGGTTTACCCCAAACTACACATTTTGCTTCAAATCTACTCATTTTGAATTTGAAACTACTCATGTACAGTTTAGGTGGTAGGCATGTCAGGCTAATGGTGGACATGTTTCATGTCCAAGTATAGAGATTTCCGCCATCATGTCCATGGCCGAGTTGTCACAATCGCTACCTTTCGCTCTATCCCCATGACACCACAGTGTGGCAAGTCACAACATAACAAGACAAAACGGCTTAATCAACGATGGCATGATGTTTCCGCGCAATGTTTTTGTATGCCTCAATTAATTTTCATTTAAAAAAACACATAAATGGAGGCAGGATATGATAAATGAACGGAACGAACGCAAGGAAAAACAAGATCAGGAACAAACACAAAACGGGAACGAACCAGAAAAACAAGAACCGGGTAGTTAAAAAAAGGGGTGATGGTAAATGTACCTAATTTTCATATGCTGTGGGTGTGTCTCTTGGCGATTCTCTATGACCACTCAGTGGCTGCATTCTGTCAGTGAACTCACAGAACAACCCATTGATCCCAAACATCTCAACACGCTGCCCTGGAGCCAACTGAGTCCCAACCATGGATACCCCAAGGTCTGCTTTCCAGACAATGCTTCTTCCTTCCTCTTCCTCCCTATAATGTGTGCGCGAATGTGAGTGTGCGTGCGCCCACGGCCGCACTTCCAAGCAGGTGTGTGTGTGTGTTAGTGTGTTGTGTGTGTTCTGTGTGGGTATATCTGCTTGCATGTGCATGAGTGTATGCGTGCGCAGGAGAGATTGTGTTCACTAGAGGGGGGGGGGGGGGAGAGGAGTGTGTGTGAGTATGTGTCTGTGAGTGTGAGTACACGTGAGTGCTTTGTGTATGTGAGTGCGCGTGTGTGTATGTGTGTGCGTGCGTGTGCGCGTGTTTGTACAAGTGTATGCTTGAGTAAGTTTGTGTGCGCTTCAGTGAGAATGTGTTTTATGTGTGTTTGATGAAATGTGTGTGGGTATGTGTGGGTATGTCTGTGTGCAAGAACGCGTTCACGCTCGTGCGTGCACGTACGTGCGTGTGCGTCTGTTTTGCGTGTGTGAGTGTTTCAATACTGATTGTAAAGCGCTTTGTGCTCGATAAAAAGCGCTATATAAATATCCGTTTATTATTATTATTATTATAATAAGTGACCACAGTCACACTGGACTATTCTGTCACAGTAGAGATTGGGGATCTGCGGAAGAGCGCCTTAACACAGGGGGAGGGGGGAAAATGGAGGGGATTGGGGGAAAGAAAGGGGGAGGGGGGGGGGGGGAGGTTGCTGGATATTTATTTGGAGACCATCGACGCAAAGGTGCAAAATAACCATAGCTTTTATGTATTACTTTAGTAGTGCTTATTTATGTATCTTATTTCAATCATTTCAAGTGTAAAGCGCAAAGAACTCCGGTTTAACTGAGAGGTGTTGCGCTATATAAAAAACAAATAATAATAATTATTATTATTATTATTATTATTACACATTTGGGACTTTCCTGGTGTTGCACTGCCTCCGGGCATTGCCTCCAGGATCGTTCCCACCATCTTGATATCTACTAATGTCGAATATGTCCCAGAGGACATTAAGCAGAATTTCATTCACAAAGGTGTCGATGGTCTTGGCCTGCACATCTTCCTGGGGCAGCTCGTTCCAGTCCCGGATTGTACGTGGGAGGAAGCTGGCTTGTCGGTACTGAGTTCGACAGAAGATCTGAGAGAGCTGCCGTGGGTGAGTGCGTCGCTGACGTGCTGGCGGTGTGGTGAGTTTTTGTTTCAGAGTGTCCACACACACCTCTTCTTATTGCAGCTTGAAAAGCATCGCAAGCCTTGCGGCAAGTCGACGCTGCTTCTGACACTCATGTACGTTAGAATAGAACGAAGCCTCGTTTTCCTTTCAAGTGTTCTCATTGTGTATGGTCGTAAACATTATTTGTTACTGCGTTCCACTTAGATACCAAGCGTGGTTAGCTTTCTACCCTGTAGGGGGTCTGTTATTTCGCGTTTATTTTGCCCTGGACATTTGCAAAACTTGCGCAATTGCTGTTCTCCGTAATTTAATGTCTTTTAAAAGCAGTAGTGAATGCATACACACACATACATATTATAATGCGTACGGATATGCATGTATGCACACACACATTGCAAATGATGATCGTGCAAGTGTTCGTAAATGACTTGACTCGTTTGTGTTTACATCTCTCTTTTCCCCTCTCTCTCTCTCTCTCTCTCTCTCTCTCTCTCTCTCTCTCTCTCTCTCTCTCTCTCTCTCTCTCTCTCTCTCTCTCTCTCTCTCTCTCTCTCTCTCTCTCTCTCTCTCTCTCTCTCTCTCTCTCTCTCTCTCTCTCTCTCTCTCTCTCTCTCTCTCTCTCTCTCTCTCTCTCTCTCATATTACGAACAATGAGAAGATTAAATTCTATTGATATAAGCCTTTTTTGGAAGCTATTCGATGCACAAATTGAACCTATGATGACATACGGAGCAGAAATCTGGGGACTATTGAATAACCCTTTTATGGAAAAGATCCATACGTATGCCATAAAACGTATTATGAATGTGCCCATACATGCTTCTAACAAAATTGTGTACGGTGAAACAGGACGCTACCCTCTATATTCAAGAACATACACAAAAGCAGTAAGATACTGGTTGAGACTGGTTAATTTACCCAATAGCAGATTATCCAGGCAGGCGTATGAAATGCTAGTAATACAACATGATAAGGGAAAAGTAAACTGGGTCTCCTGTATTAAAAGGGTTCTGACAGAGAATGGGTTTGGGTTAGTTTGGCTTTCTCAAGGGGTGGGAAATATAGGGCAGTTCATTTCTGAATTTAAAGACAGAGTGATATGTTGTCAAAAACAAAACTGGCATGCAAGTTTAGAAGAAAGTCCTAAATACAGCTGGGTTTTGTCCTTTAAAAATGAGTTTAAAACTGAACAATATTTAAAAAGTCTTACAAATAAGTGGCATAGAACTAGCCTAGCTAGACTCCGAACAAGGACATTAGGACTTAACGCCAATAAGCGATGGTTTGAAAATTCTAATCAAAATACTTGCTGTATGTGTTCTATGGCAAACAGTGTTGAAAATGAAATTCATTTTATTTTTGTCTGCCCAGCTTATGAAGAAATTCGGAGGAAATGTATAGTGTTCAAAGAAACAGTTGTGCAAGGACGAGACCTGTCACTGTTATTATTAACTCAAAAAGAAGAATGGATTATATCCTTTGCAAAATTTATTGCAGAGGCAAGCAGTTTGCGGAAAAGATTAGTTGATAATTAAATATTCACAATGTGTAAACATAACCACTTTTATATATTGTAAGCACGTCAAGTATTTTCTTTTTCCCTTTTTGTGTGTGTACTTACAGTGTATAAATAATTACAGTATGCTTAGTTAATTATAAATGTGGACGGATGGTTTTGTATACATGTGGGAGAAGAGGGAGGGGGGGGGGTGAAGGGAAAGAGCAGGTGAAAATAGAGGAGGAAGCGTTACGAGAAAGATTGCCCACTGAATAATTGTATTTTAATTTTACTTTATTTCTAAATAGTTGTCTTTTTTTGGCATTATTATTTATTTATTTCATTAAGAATAGAGTGATTTTCTTTATTTGCCTACAAAAATGATTTATATTATTTGACAGTATCCCCTTGCCATAAAGGCTTATGTATGCTAATGGCAATAAAAACCTATTTGATTTGATTTGATTTGATTTGATTCTCTCTCTCTCTCTCTCTCTCTCTCTCTCTCTCTCTCTCTCTCTCTCTCTCTCTCTCTCTCTCTCTCTCTCTCTCTCTCTCTCTCTCTCTCTCTCATAAAGGTGGACCCTGACGGGTGAGTTGTTGCAAGAAACACGTCGAGGTCACCAGAAAGACAGCCTTTTCAAGGATCGGAACACTCACTTTGCTCTGGTTTCCTAGAAATCAAACCGTCAAAACGGCGATTCCTCCTTGGCGGAGTTGCCGGATAGAGAAGCAATTTTGGATGGGGTGGGTGGAGGACACTCATTGTGGTTGAAGCTTTTTCTTTTTTGAAGTGCAGTGGAAAAAAATGAGCTATTTCCTTTGTTGTGAGCGAAACTCCTTTAGGTAAACTGTATAACATGTTTTTTAAATTAAGAAAGGCTTGCATTGTGAAAATGTCGTGCAAACGATTTGGTCTTAACTCAGGCGGCCATTAGAAAAGAGAAGGTACATGCCTTCTCTTTCACTGAAAGAATTTGACTTCCAGCACCTCCGCCAAGGAGGAATCGCCGATTTGACGGTTTGATTTCTATGAAACCAGAGTAAAGTGAATGTTGCGATCTCTGTAAAGGGCGTTTTGCACTGGTCAAAGACTCGTTTACATCACATGAACTGACCAGAAGAACGACAGACCCACAAAAGGATGGTGGTGGTTCATCACCGAAAGAAGAGAAAGAAGAAGACCACACTCATCAAGACCTCATTAAACCCCTTTCATCTCCACAGCTCTCCATCTCTGTCATCTTTCACATTAAACCCCTTTCATCTCCGCAGCTCTCCATCTCTGTCATCTTTCACATTAAACCCCTTTCATCTCCACAGCTCTCCATCTCTGTCATCTTTCACATTAAACCCCTTTCATCTCCACAGCTCTCCATCTCTGTCATCTTTCACATTAAGCCCCTTTCATCTCTGCAGCTCTCCATCTCTGTCATCTTTCACATTAAACCCCTTTCATCTCCACAGCTCTCCATCTCTGTCATCTTTCACATTAAACCCCTTTCATCTCTGCAGCTCTCCATCTCTGTCATCTTTCACATTAAACCCCTTTCATCTCCACAGCTCTCCATCTCTGTCATCTTTCACATTAAACCCCTTTCATCTCCGCAGCTCTCCATCTCTGTCATCTTTCACATTAAACCCCTTTCATCTCCACAGCTCTCCATCTCTGTCATCTTTCACATTAAACCCCTTTCATCTCCACAGCTCTCCATCTCTGTCATCTTTCACATTAAACCCCTTTCATCTCTGCAGCTCTCCATCTCTGTCATCTTTCACATTAAACCCCTTTCATCTCCACAGCTCTCCATCTCTGTCATCTTTCACATTAAACCCCTTTCATCTCTGCAGCTCTCCATCTCTGTCATCTTTCACATTAAACCCCTTTCATCTCCACAGCTCTCCATCTCTGTCATCTTTCACATTAAACCCCTTTCATCTCCGCAGCTCTCCATCTCTGTCATCTTTCACATTAAACCCCTTTCATCTCCGCAGCTCTCCATCTCTGTCATCTTTCACATTAAACCCCTTTCATCTCTGCAGCTCTCCATCTCTGTCATCTTTCACATTAAACCCCTTTCATCTCCGCAGCTCTCCATCTCTGTCATCTTTCACATTAAACCCCTTTCATCTCCGCAGCTCTCCATCTCTGTCATCTTTCACATTAAACCCCTTTCATCTCCGCAGCTCTCCATCTCTGTCATCTTTCACATTAAACCCCTTTCATCTCTGCAGCTCTCCATCTCTGTCATCTTTCACATTAAACCCCTTTCATCTCTGCAGCTCTCCATCTCTGTCATCTTTCACATTAAACCCCTTTCATCTCCGCAGCTCTCCATCTCTGTCATCTTTCACATTAAACCCCTTTCATCTCCGCAGCTCTCCATCTCTGTCATCTTTCACATTAAACCCCTTTCATCTCCGCAGCTCTCCATCTCTGTCATCTTTCACATTAAACCCCTTTCATCTCCGCAGCTCTCCATCTCTGTCATCTTTCACATTAAACCCCTTTCATCTCAGCAGCTCTCCATCTCTGTCATCTTTCACATTAAACCCCTTTCATCTCTGCAGCTCTCCATCTCTGTCATCTTTCACATTAAACCCCTTTCATCTCTGCAGCTCTCCATCTCTGTCATCTTTCACATTAAACCCCTTTCATCTCCACAGCTCTCCATCTCTGTCATCTTTCACATTAAACCCCTTTCATCTCCACAGCTCTCCATCTCTGTCATCTTTCACATTAAACCCCTTTCATCTCTGCAGCTCTCCATCTCTGTCATCTTTCACATTAAACCCCTTTCATCTCCGCAGCTCTCCATCTCTGTCATCTTTCACATTAAACCCCTTTCATCTCCGCAGCTCTCCATCTCTGTCATCTTTCACATTAAACCCCTTTCATCTCCACAGCTCTCCATCTCTGTCATCTTTCACATTAAACCCCTTTCATCTCTGCAGCTCTCCATCTCTGTCATCTTTCACATTAAACCCCTTTCATCTCCACAGCTCTCCATCTCTGTCATCTTTCACATTAAACCCCTTTCATCTCCGCAGCTCTCCATCTCTGTCATCTTTCACATTAAACCCCTTTCATCTCTGCAGCTCTCCATCTCTGTCATCTTTCACATTAAACCCCTTTCATCTCTGCAGCTCTCCATCTCTGTCATCTTTCACATTAAACCCCTTTCATCTCCACAGCTCTCCATCTCTGTCATCTTTCACATTAAACCCCTTTCATCTCCACAGCTCTCCATCTCTGTCATCTTTCACATTAAACCCCTTTCATCTCTGCAGCTCTCCATCTCTGTCATCTTTCAAAACTGGCCTGAAGACGCGTCTTTTCAGAAAATATCTGTTCATTTCTGTCTGTCCATCCACTGTCAGTCAACCCTGTAAAAATTATGTTGGTAATAAATAATTTGTATTTTATGTAGGTATTTTAAATGTGAGTTGTGTGAGTGCGATAAAGTGGATTTATTTTTCTAAATAATTATAAGTACATGTATTTTGAATATCTTTTGTGCGCGTGGGGTCAACTTACTTTTTTGTCTTTTCTTTTTTTCATGTAACGCGCGGTGAGTCCTGCTGTGTCAGGAGAATAGCGCTATAGAAGATTTAGTATTTATTATTTATTATTATTATTATTAGTAGTAGTAGTAGTAGTAGTAGTAGTAGTAGTAGTAGTAGTAGTAGTAGTAGTAGTAGTAGTAGTAGTAGTAGTAGTAGTAGTAGTAGTATTGTTATTATTATTATTATTATTATCATTTGTAATTTTAGTAAACGAGCTAACTAAAAACATTTTAATCACAACAAAATTAAGTGATACTGTAAAGACTATAATGATGTATGTTTTATTGAAAGAAAATTGAGGGAGAACACAATTTATTATCATCTTCAATGTTGACTGCGTGAGATAACTTTTTCAGGGGTAACCTAGATTTGATTTTAAAGACATTAAAAAAGTAAATTAAAACATAACTAAGAATGAAAATTCAGGTCTGAACCACTTGTGTCATGATCGGGTTGAACAACCACTTCATAAACTGTATGCCTTCACAGTATTTTTATTGTTAGAAAAGTAAACAAATTTCATATAGTTTTCTTGGCATTTACCTCATGGCAGCCAGACTGATATGCTTGGTCACTCTTTGCTTTACAAAATGAAAAACCAACCGCATCAAAATGGACCCAACATTTCACGAGAACCAGGTTCAGACCCTACACAAGCCATTGCAGCTACAAGGAAGGGAAGTAACTCAGTCTGTTACCATCTGGGCTACTGAGTAGGTTATAATAATAACAATAATAATAATAATAATAATAATAATAATAATAATGATAATAATAATAATAATAATAATAATAATAATAATAATAATGATAATAATAATAATAATAATAATAATAATGAACATTTATCGCGCTGTTTCTACAAAGAGCTCAGAGCGCTTACAAATATGAATTGAAAAATGACAATACCAACAACTATAAGAATGACAATACCAACAACTATAAGAATGACAATAATTAAGACAAGAACAACAATACGATCATTCATATATATGATAGCGAACAGATCAAGACAAAAACTAAACGAAAAACGTTAAACAAAAATGCAAACACACACGCACGCACGCACACACACACACACACACACACACACGCGCGCGCGCGCACGCACACACACACACACACACACACACACACACACACACACACACACACACACACACACACACACACACACACACACACACACACACACACAGACGCGCACGCACGCACGCAACATGCACTGCAAAGCAACCAAACAATCTTCCTGTAAAGCTGTCAAAAGGCTCACCGCCCAATATACAAGCAAATTACGGTAATCAAGGATATCTTGGGATATGACAGAGAGAAGAGAAGAGATGAGTTTTGAGTTTCGATTTTAAAAAGTACACAAGGCCAACCGCGGCGAAACACGCGGCTGACAGTGACAGGCTTTTAATCAGGCACATCCTTCAAACAATCCCATCACGCTGATGCCAGTCCTTGGACATTTTCCATTATTGCATTCTTCTTCTTCCCCTTCCTGACTCCCAGCACTGCATGCAGCGTCTCTCTGTACCGACTGCCAGCGGTGTAGTACACCAGGAAATTCACCGAAGAACTGATGTAGAAACTGGCCTCACTGCAGTTCAACATCAAACGAAACATGTTCAGGTGGAAGAACGGATTCAGAGCGGAAGGGAAAAGCCGAGTGACCCTCAGAGTCAACACAGGGACGGACAAAACCAAAAACTCCACCGATAAACAGATGAGCATTTTGGTCACGCCAACTTCCTTAGCGCTAGACATGTTGGACGAGGAAGAAAGCTGACTCCGCCTCCGAGTAGTCCTCAGTAGCTGAACGGAAGTGATGACCGTGGTCACCAAAACTACCACCGGACAGCCCACAGACAGACAGAATCCGTACAACACCCCATCCAGAACACTCAGCATAGCTCGGTTGTTGAAATAGTACTCGTTCACCGTCGCTTGCCAGGATAATCTCTGGACCCTGACTTCGTAGAAACACACCACCTGAAACTGCGCCGTGACCACAAACCTAAGCAGACTGACGGTAAGAACGGTGCACAAAATGACCGCAGCGAACAGCTTGACGGGGACACAACGCTGGGCCTGGAAGGGGAGCAGCACGCACAGGCAGCGCTCAGTGGAAACGACAGCGGCCAGCAGCATGGAGCCGTAGCCGAAGCCGAAGAATCCCACGAGGTTGTTGTTCATCATGAAGCGGTACAGGGGCCCGTAGGACTGATGGTCGCTGAACTGGGAGTACAGCTGCTCCACGTGGAAGATGAACACCGGGGTCAGGTGGAGGAGGTCCACCAGGGCCAGGCAGAACAAGCACACGTTGATTCTCTCCTTCAACCCTGTTTGGGGGGGAAGCGTAGATTTCGGGTCAAAACGGATGGTATATTGACTTATTAATGAACTTATCGTGAAAACTAATCATTGGTATTTACACACAAAAACGGACTGAAAATGATATAAAATGGGGATTATGCTAATAATGTTTAGAGAAAGAAATAGTGAGGCAAGGAGAGATAATAATAGTAAAGTAAGGAAAGTTAACTCCCTCTGGATTTTTTTTTTACCCCCAAGGAACATCGCATAATTCAACAAATACAGAGTTTGAGACATGGTAATAAGACAGCAACATATCAATAAACAATAATGTATACATTGTATGTCTTTATATACTCCTCAACAGTATATGAATATGAATATCTGAAATTATTAATGAAAGAGAAACCTCAGTAAACAAATAATTAAGGCAGAGGACATAAAATTATAGGTTTGTCACAGAAAAGAAGTATTTTATATTCCCAAAACTTTCCCCCCAGAAAAGGAGCAAAGAAGCAGCTTTGTTTGATATTAACTATAAATCCATTAATGGCAGATATAACAACCACTTCTCAGAGAACGCTTGGTATTCCATATTCATATATGCAATATATTTTTCAATTTGATATCTTTTCTTTAAATAATTCAGAAAACTGCATAGATTTGGAAGCTTTGGTCCATATTTGCATTGATAAATTAAAAAAACTTAGCAAGTATCAGAATAAGATCAAAAACTGCATCGGACTTAAAATGTTCAGTATATCCAAATAGTACTAACAGTAGTGAAAATCTAAGTGCCACAACATGTTCACATTTGTCTTTCAAAAGAATTTCGAGTTGTCTCCAGAAAAGTATAGAATGTTCACAAAACCAGATTAAGTGTTCAATGCTCTCACTTTCAGCGAACTCCCTCTGAAATTAACTCCCTTCACTCCCTTCACCGAGTCGCCTAGCAAAGCATAAGCTAGGCCTATTAATATTTCTTCAGTATTTTCTTAATACAAGCTATTAGTTTTCGCAGTAAGTTCCACAATAAGTCAAAGGACTATTTGGAGATAGTCCGGTTTTGTTTTGTTTAGTTTTTTACTCTGAGGCATCGATTTATGAATGACAGAAGACGCATACATGAATCTTTGATTGATGCGACAAGAAACTCTACAGAATGCTGGACAACACAAGGCCTTCAGAGAAGGTGTGTGTCTCACTCATCTACAGAAAGCTGGACAACACAAGGCCTTCAGAGAAGGTGTGTGTCTCACTGACCTACAGAAAGCTGGACAACACAAGGCCTTCAGAGAAGGTGTGTGTCTCACTGACCTACAGAAAGCTGGACAACACAAGGCCTTCAGAGAAGGTGTGTGTCTCACTGACCTACAGAAAGCTGGACAACACAAGGCCTTCAGAGAAGGTGTGTGTCTCACTGACCTACAGAAAGCTGGACAACACAAGGCCTTCAGAGAAGGTGTGTGTCTCACTGACCTACAGAAAGCTGGACAACACAAGGCCTTCAGAGAAGGTGTGTGTCTCACTGACCTACAGAAAGCTGGACAACACAAGGCCTTCAGAGAAGGTGTGTGTCTCACTGACCTACAGAAAGCTGGACAACACAAGGCCTTCAGAGAAGGTGTGTGTCTCACTGACCTACAGAAAGCTGGACAACACAAGGCCTTCAGAGAAGGTGTGTGTCTCACTGACCTACAGAAAGCTGGACAACACAAGGCCTTCAGAGAAGGTGTGTGTCTCACTGACCTACAGAAAGCTGGACAACACAAGGCCTTCAGAGAAGGTGTGTGTCTCACTCATCTACAGAAAGCTGGACAACACAAGGCCTTCAGAGAAGGTGTGTGTCTCACTCATCTACAGAAAGCTGGACAACACAAGGCCTTCAGAGAAGGTGTGTGTCTCACTGACCTACAGAAAGCTGGACAACACAAGGCCTTCAGAGAAGGTGTGTGTCTCACTGACCTACAGAAAGCTGGACAACACAAGGCCTTCAGAGAAGGTGTGTGTCTCACTCACCTACAGAAAGCTGGACAACACAAGGCCTTCAGAGAAGGTGTGTGTCTCACTCATCTACAGAAAGCTGGACAACACAAGGCCTTCAGAGAAGGTGTGTGTCTCACTGTCTCACTGACCTACAGAAAGCTGGACAACACAAGGCCTTCAGAGAAGGTGTGTGTCTCACTGACCTACAGAAAGCTGGACAACACAAGGCCTTCAGAGAAGGTGTGTGTCTCACTGACCTACAGAAAGCTGGACAACACAAGGCCTTCAGAGAAGGTGTGTGTCTCACTGACCTACAGAAAGCTGGACAACACAAGGCCTTCAGAGAAGGTGTGTGTCTCACTGACCTACAGAAAGCTGGACAACACAAGGCCTTCAGAGAAGGTGTGTGTCTCACTGACCTACAGAAAGCTGGACAACACAAGGCCTTCAGAGAAGGTGTGTGTCTCACTGACCTACAGAAAGCTGGACAACACAAGGCCTTCAGAGAAGGTGTGTGTCTCACTGACCTACAGAAAGCTGGACAACACAAGGCCTTCAGAGAAGGTGTGTGTCTCACTCATCTACAGAAAGCTGGACAACACAAGGCCTTCAGAGAAGGTGTGTGTCTCACTGACGTACCGCAGCCCTGAACTCCTCACCCTCTGCATGTAGACCTACCTGTGAATGCCAGTCAGTCGTTTCCGACTATGACTGCCAGATAGCGGAGAAGGCAGCTGCTATTCGGGCGGGGTGTGCTATAATTTATTTTACAGTGAAGATGTCTTGCCCAGGGTACATCCGCACTCTTTCGGCCCAAGGGATTGGAGTCCAG
>CM065694.1:56628419-56640919 GCA_017654935.2 Phymorhynchus buccinoides | reverse complement strand
TGGATTTTGATTAAAATTGACAGAGGGGTAGACAGCTTGAAAAGGAAGCTTCCTTTCGTTAATCAACACCGTGCTGACCTTGACCTTCAAGTTTGACCTTGAAAACCGAAATTTCCTTCTTTGGGCTATGTAATTTTCCCCCAGCTTTATCTCGTGAACTGGTGAACAGAATCGCTTCAAATTTTGTGTAGTGGTGTACCATGGTGCAAGGAAGTTTGTATAAAAGTTCAGCTGTATCTCGTGAACTACTGAACAGAATCGCTTCAAATTTTGGGCTATGTATTTTATGCGTTCTGTAAGGGTGGAAAGTGGTGTGTTTATTGGGTGGGGGGGTGGGAGACGACATGGTGTAAGAAATTTTGTATAAAAGTTCAACTGTATCTCGTGAACTACTGAACAGAATCGCTTCAAATTTTGGGCTATGTATTTTATGCGTTCTGTAAGGGTGGAAAGTGGTGTGTTTATTGGGGGGGGGGGACATAACTCAGGCCGGGTTTGCATTGTCACAATGCGTTGCTGCCACTCGGCGATGTCCTTGTTACAGTATTTTTTGATAAAAAATTATAGTTAGTTTATTTATTTATTAATCCATTTATTTATTTGTTTGCAGTAGACTTTTCATAAATGTAGTGTTCATTGATAAAAAGAAAAGATGCATTGTTATTCAACAATTAAAATCAAATTGATCAAAATCATCAAAGTACGGTCATCATATTTTTATTTTTTTTAATTCTCAAGGCAAGCTACAAACTTTTAAAAAAATTGCAGTGATGAAAGACCGGCTGACCTGGAAGGCGGTGCCAGCACGATCTTCAACTGTGGACAGCAGACCGCCTCACCCTACTTCTATGCCATGAAAATGCCATCACTTCCTGATATGGCTGAAACGGAACCACTTCACAAGGAGAGACTCAGTATCCATTCAGGTAGACTACTAGTACAATGGTACAACTCGCAATGAATGCCATTATTCACAGCTTCTGGAATAATTTTCAAGAAGTTACTTTCTGTTCAGTACTTTCATCCGCCTTCAAACTTGTTGATAATGAAATGCACTTGTTAGGTGAATGCCAAGTGTTCTTAATAAACTATTTGATTGCGCTTGTCTGTATTTTACTGCTATATACATGTATTGATCATTTTCACCATATGTGAATGAGGTAAATCGCTTAAAAAGTGAAAACAGGTATTTGGTGCTTATGTCATATTTCAAATCAGTACAAGTAAGTTCACATGTATTAATTATTTGTCAGTTTTTGTGGCTTGTTTTAGTCTTGGAAAGTGGCCATAATGAGCAATTCTGAAGTGGGTATCTTATATCATTTTACTGTAATTGATGTTTCTATTTTATACAAATATTATTCAAATCAATAACTGAAGTGTTTTTATTTTTTTTACTTTTACAGGTTACTTCCATGAATAATGTACTTTATTTACAGCTCTGAGCAGATTCATTCATTTCTCTTTTGGAAAAAGCGTTCTGTTGTTGTGACAAACACTACTATGATGAAAAGGAAGCACATTCAAAGCTTCCTCCTGTTCACCCACGCGATGTCCAATATCATTTGCATGGGTCAAGACTCAGTGTTTAGTGTATGCTGATCTAGTATGGAGGATGAGGGGCGGGAATTAGCATGGAAATGGTGGAGTGGGGTAAACGGGGTGGCGGTGCATGTATTTCAAGGTGAGTGTAAAAAAGAGGAGGGTATAAAAGCAGTATGTGGACGAAGAAGTTGAAGCTGTATTTTGAAGGCTTCCACTGTGGCCGATGTCACTACCGTTAGTGTAGGAGCATTCCTCTTGGCTGTGGTCTGAGGCATGAAGACGGTTGTCAATATCGAATCAAGGCTGCCAGATGCTTGCAACGGATATCATTTTTAGTCTGGTTTTTTCTTCAAAGTACTGTAACAGCCGCATTCTAAATACTAATGTATTTTTTTTCATCTTTCAGATTCAGGGTAAAATTTAATATTTCTTTCTGCAATGTACTCTAGTGGCCGCAGCCTTTAACACCAATGTATTGGATGCTGATTTTCCCCATCTTTCGGATTCATGCAATATATCTGTAGTGGCTGCAGTTTAAATATTCTGCAATATATCTGTAGTGGCTGCAGTTTAAATATCAACTTTCTACATGTTGATTTTCTCCATCCTTCAGATTCCAGTCAGGAATGCATTACCTCGGTTTTGTCATGCAGCACTTACATAGCAAGGGGCAGAATAATGCACTTCTCTATTGCGTTGTGCTACAGTGTATTACGCCAATACCAGTGTTGCTGTTTTTGTGTCCTCAGACACCAGTCAGTTCAACGCTGAGGATGAAATTGAACAGTCAACACCTGCTGGGCATGGGGTCAGCGCTGAATCGCCAGATGGCCAGCAACAGGGCCAATTTCCACGAGAAGAAATCACCCCCACGCAAATCTATGACTAAAACTACATCTCTCCACCATCTACAGCAAACTACATATCTCCAACCGTGACAGTCACGTCATAATGGAACAAAACTTTCTTGGATTCCGCAATTCAAAACAAAGAGTGCTGTGACTTTTGTCTGTAGATGTGCCATGGCTCAAGCAGGAGACATGGAACTGGGACAGTGTACTGTTTTTCTAATCATATTAAATGTTTGTTTCCATGGCTAAAGTATTTCGGTAGTATGCAAAATAATTGGGTAAATACTTTGTTGGTTGCGTTTTTACTTCATTTCATAAAAAGGAAGTCTCATTTCAATGGGCTATTTAAAATTTAAAAAAATTCCATATTTGGATCTCTGATATTGTATTTAGAAAAGGAATAAAAATTAAATTGTTTTAAATACTTTACAATAAATTGAATCATATATATTTTTATTGCCTTGTTTGGACAAGAGAGAGAGAGAGAGAGAGAGAGAGAGAGAGAGAGAGAGAGAGAGAGACATGTTGATATAGATTATTTCAATGGAATAAATTCTGTTTGCATAGTCCACAAAATGTAATCATTAACAATTTACATTCTAATTTTGAAAGGATATGACTTCGCACGGGAATGTTAGTCTGCCAACCAAAATAGACAGTTATTTTTTAAACGGTTCATATACCGGTATTTATAATCGAGTCAAAAAGATTTTAGAAATAACTCTCTTATATTTTGTGTAGTATGATGACTGATTTTTAACTAATTTAATGGTAGCCAACTTGATGACTTGTGTGTTGTGAGCAAGCATTACAACTGAATGAGCAAGCAATACAATACAATGTGAATGTAAAAGTACATTATATTGTGTACAGAAAACCCGAGTTTGAACCTGGATACTGGTGATTTTTCCTCTCACGTTTCACTTTACACTAGGCTTTACGGTCTTAACGTTTAGTCTTTCGGAGGAGACGATAAACCGGGGCCCTGTGTGCCCGTGCACTTAGACGATACCTTAAGTGAGCCAAAGGGATGAATTAGCACACCATAGATTGCTTGAATCATAAAAAAAAATTCTTACATTTTCATTGAATATTTGGAAAAAGACATGACTTGTATTTTGATTGAATCGTCAGAAATGGAAGTGAATTGCATTTTGAATGAAACATCAGCAAAGGGAAACAATTGTTGCATTTTCATTACATTGTTAGGAAAGGACTTCTTTCATTTTGACAGCATTGTCATAAAGAGTAAACCTTTCAAATCAAAATTTTCTGTGATAGAAAAGACATGACATTCGATTTGATTGTTCATCAGTAGACAAAAAACTGACTTTCTTTTGTATTATTATGAAGTCGTTTTCGATTTTTAACTTTAAAATGACAATAAACAGTGTGTGTACACATGAAGGCTGGCGTGTGTGTGTGTGTGTAGGGGTGCCATTCCAGACCACTTGGGTAGCCATTATTTATAGTGGGGATGCCTTGCACAAATTAATCTTTGATCTCATGAAAGCTTTCAGATGGTTTCATTTCAACAAAGAAGTAGACAAGAAATCGATGTTATTAAATATACTTTAGACTATATGCCTTGCTATATTTGCTTAAATAAATATAATAAGGGACATATTTATTGCTCTGTAGCTGTAGCTATGATATTCCAATACTAAAAAAAAGTTTCAGGGAAAATAGTGGGTCAGTTCCTTAGGCAGAAGCAGTTAGTCTTGATCACAAAAGCGGGACTAAACCGCCATTACTATCACCTAAAGTATTTCTATTGCATTTTCTACTGGTTCTTTTTTATATTCGGATACCATTTTTACTGCCTGTTTCAACAGGGAGACAATGATTATTACATTTGCATTTGATTAATGAAATTGCATACATGCATGGTAATTGACTGAAATGTTTTTCTCTCAAACTGTTTTATAGTTTTTATAGAATACACATTTATTCCTTTTCTCGTATGATTATAACCATTCGTTTTCGAAATTCTTTTTCAAAGTTTTAATAACATCCAGGCATAGGCTATCTTTATTCATAAATGTTTGTGATTCCCATACGCAATAACGGTACAAATAAATAAGAGAAAAACTCACAGTTTGACCATAAGTCCACTTCTATTTTATATGGCTTCAAGATCTAATAAAGGAATGTGTAAAAACGGTGTTTGGTCTTAAGGTATGTGGCAAATTCATATACAATATGGCCTTGCACACACACACACACACGCACATACTCTCTCTCTCTCTCTCTCTCTTTGTGCGTGCGTATAATTATGTGAGCGTGCTTTTTATGCGTGTGCGTGTGTAAGTGTCGATGCGTGTGTGTGTGAGTGCGCGTGAGGGTGTGCGTATATGTGCGTGCGTAAGGAAGGTGTTATGGAGTGTGTGTGTGTGTGTGTGTGTTCATATTGAAAACGATAAATAGTTGCTGCTGTGCATGTTTTGTGTTTTCTTGTCATGATAGGGGCTGTTGGCCTAAATCATTAAAATATTTCCAAGTTCCGAGTTCTTTCTTTGTGCACATTCAATTCCCGATATTACAGAGATAAATGGTTAACCGGGATATTATTTAATGACGCAACAATTCAAAATCAATCCAATAAAAGCTGTTCGGACACGGGTGCTGATATCACTACACTTGACTGGGGCCATCAAGGACAGCTCAGCACATCGGTGGAATATGTGGAAGTAGGCCTGTTCTCAGGGTAAACATCTTCCACTGTTCCTCCTGCACACACAAACACGCGCGCTCACATACATGCACACACACGCACAGAGAGAGAGACAGAGGGAGAGAACAGTGATTATAGAGGTTCGAAAAATGATAGGACAAACTGTCCCGAAACAGAATTGAATAGGAAAATGTTAAGGCTCTTGCAGTAATCAGTAAGACTAAGCATACCAGTGCTTAAAGTACACACCTGGGTACACAAGCTGAGGAATGTGCACATTAAAAAAAATGACACACTACATTAGATCTATGCATTACAATAAACACACGCACCAGGGGCGGACCAGATTCGGGGTGGGGGGTTCCGCATTGCACTCAAACACACCTGTCGCGAGCCGCTGTACATTATATCAGGAACGGGGGTGGGTGGTGTTCCGGAAACTACCTTCACGGCCTTTTTTTTTTTTTTTTTTTTGGGGGGGGGGGGGGGGGGGGGGGGGTACGTAACTCATCGAACCCCGCCCCTGACACACACAGACAATCGCATGCTTGCGCACACAGATTATGTCATGTTTCACTACAGTAGTGACGTAAAACGTTTAATTAAATCTGTAACAAGCCGTTCAAAACGTAATAACCATGAAAAGATTTTTTTTTTTTTTGCAGGCCATAACAGTGTCTCAAATGCATGGACAATATATCTATAGGATCCATGCTCAAATGCATTGAACTAGAATTTAACAGATCACGTGTGTGTGTGTGTGTGTGTGTCATACTGTATATTTAACACAGAGAGAGAGAGAGAGAAGACCAACTCACCTAGATCTAAACTAAATTCGGAGAAAGAGAGGACCAACTCACCTAGATCTAAACTATAAACTCGAACAGTCTAAAATATACCACAGGCCTTGACCGTCGCTAATCGCGAATACTATACTCTATTCACGATGGCTTGGCTTGACTTGGGTTCTGGTAGACCTGTATTTAGATCTAAATAAATCGCGCACGAAGGACGATCTACAGATGTTCTTGGTTCTAAATGTTGAAGATAATTTTTAAAGCTTGATGGCTGATATTGTCCCTATGGCCTATCTCTAACAAAGACATTGCTAAGTCCCTGACTGGCTGGGTCACGTAGAATAATCTGCCCATTCCCCCCCCCCCCCTTTCTCTCTCTTCTTCTTACCTTTACCTATAGATTAGGGCTGAAGTATTCTGCGCATATGTTCCTAGACCCCACTGAACTTACAATGACAGAATAATCAGCAAATGATTGTGGTCGCTTGAAGTAAAGGAAGAGAAAAGTCTACTAATACTATTGTAGGCCTACTAAGACCTAAGTTAGTAAGTAGGCCTAACACATGAACATCAGCAGAAATCTAACACTGGTTGTTACCGTTTCATAGATTTTCTGGCCGTATTTGCAGCTTCCTTACCTTTCTTTGTCTTCAGGAACACGGAAAAAGGTTTGTCCAAGCGCTCAACTTTGAATCTGGTATTTAAAAAAACGTCGATAGGCCAGTTGAATTCTCGCTTCAAATTCCAGTCTGAGTCTTTGGATAGCCGCCATTGTTGTGGTAACAGTGTAAAATGCGCGTGTAACGCACACTAACACTAGTGTAAAATGCGCGTGAGTTTTTGTGCAAGAATACATAATGAATATCATTAGGTCCGTGCATTCAAGCATAATTAATATCATTAGAATGTATTTACCGTTTGTCAACACCAACACGATATTTACAGCTGTTATCATTTTTGTTGGTAATCATTAGCTTCTGAAGTTTTGATGTACGTCGACTAGATTTCCACCGCACCGTTCGTGGCGCTTTTGTTATAAGAAAGCCAAAAGATCTTGTCTTGCTTACTCACACGTCAGCACCACTTTTACGTCATCAAACAAAAAAATGCGTCATTGGGTGATGACAATTTTCTGGGCGACAAAAGTAGGGGATATCAGGGCTTGTCCGACCCCGCGACAGGTTCCTCATTTCATTTTTATTGCTAAGTGTTTTGCTGTAGAATTATTTCGATCTTGTGAAAGCCTCGTGCTGTCAACCTGCCGTGTCCTGTGTAAGATTGGAAAGTGTCCATTCATTTGAGAAAAGTTGAGAGCAAAAAAGTCTAATTTTTGCTATTATTTGTAACGAATGAATCTCAATCAACTGAATTTTCTATAAACGTATGTTGTCGACATGTCCATACATTTACTCAACAAGTGGTCTAAAAATGAGCTTCTACTTCGGTTGGCTTACCTTTTATGGCGAGAAAAGCTAAAAAGTAGGCGGACCAGCTCCGTTCTCCCCTATTTTCAATGCAGTAAGTTTACTTTATTTTCCACCCCGAAACTGATCCGGTTCATATGGTCTTAATCTGTGCAATAAGAGTTTTAAACACTAAATATCATTCGGGACATGACAATTGCTATTGCGAAGATTTGTTCAATTTGCATTAAAATAGCTCTCAACCTTGTAAACTGCAGACTATATTCTTTGTGGATTAATGGATTTTGCTATGTTGGTGCAGCGGTTGCTATGATTCAGATCTACATGGAGGCGCATCTCGCCTCTTCAATGCATTGTGATTTTCTGCTGTTTTTATATAAATGGTGAGATCGGTATATATACGTTATTGGGATTTGGGCATGGTACATGACTTTTGTGATGTCTCGACACTTGTTCTTTAGCATACTCGAGCTGAAGCTCTCGTATGCTAAAGAACAAGGTCTTGACATCACAAAAGTCATGTACCATGCCCAAATCCCAATAACTTATAATGTCGTTACGAGTTTTACTGTTACTTTGGTTTAGAGTTTGTAAAACTGATTTTGAATCCACACAAACTAAAATGTTATAAATTGAATATGGTAGATCATAAACAAATTCTAAAGCTCGCATTATTGCATATAATTCAGAAGTAAAGATTGAAATGCCTTTGCCTAAATAGTATGACTTTTCTATTCTAAGTGATGGAATAACAAAACCTGCTCCACTGTCTGACGTTTCTAAGACTGAACCATCAGTGTAAATTTTTAGATGATTTGAATATTTTGAATCTAAATGAAGTCGAACGTCAGAAACTAATTGATTAACTTCTTCATCTTTTTTGTAACTGGTATATTCTATATCAAATTTTGCCTTTCTTTGTTCCCATGGTGGCATTAGTGGTATAATAGGCATGGCTGAGATATTGTGGATATCTACCTTACTTCTACTTATAACGTCTTCAGTGAAATTCTTGATTGGCTGAAGAAACGTTATATTTTTTGCTCGCTTTGGATAATCTGTCTCTGAGTCTGTGAATATTTCCTCCTTTATATTGTTGTCAATAGAGAGACCTCTTACTATATATTTTGAGGCAGATAACTTTCTATATTCAGCTAATGACATTATATTGCTCTCTTTATATGTTCTAAGAGTGTTAGAGTGCATAGGAATACCAAGTGCTAGTTTAATAGAATTTGCAAGATGTAGTAATGTTTTGGTATTTTGACTCCATGATTGTTTGTTTATAATTTTCAGAAAATTAAGTCTTTTCTCGCTTTTGAAATCAAATACTCAATATGAACTGTCCAATTTAATTTTGATGTCAAATATACACCTAAAAATTTAACTGAATGCTTATAAGCAAGACTGTTTCCATCCAATACTAACTGAGGTAGAGTTTTAGGATTTTCACCATTATTGAAAAGCATAAGATAAGTTTTTTCTTTTGATAACATCAATCCATTTTCTTTCATATATTGATTTAAATTATCAAGTTCTCTTTGGTATATGTTCTGAACATGATTAACTGATCTTTTGTTAGTATGTTTTCTTAAAGATGTGTTGACCCAAATAGCTATATCATCTGCGTATTGCACAGCATTTGTTGTCTTCGATAGACAATTTGGTAGATCATGAATTAATATATTAAATAGCAGTGGTGCTATTACAGAACCTTGTGGAATGCCTATGTCAACTGTTTTAGCTGAAGAGTAAACATTCCCCAATCTTACTCGTATTGACCTATCTGAAAGTATATTTTTGACGTACTGATAAGTCAAATCTGTTATTCCGATTTGTTTCAATTTATATAACAGTCTTGCATGCCAAACACTATCATAAGCTTTCCGTACATCAAAGAATGTGGCAAGTGTACTTTTTCTTTTGGAGAACTGTTTTTTAATTTGAGTTGTAAGCTTAACTAGGTTATCTATTGTGCAACGTCCTTTTCTAAACCCAGCTTGACATGTAGGAATAATATTATATTTTTCGCAGTGATAGAACAATCTTTTCTGTATAATTTTCTCTAATATTTTACTGGCATGAGAAGTTAAAGCTATTGGTCGATAACTATTTACTGCTGATCGCGGTTTACCTTGTTTAGGGATAGGAACTACAATTGACTGCTTCCAGATTTTGGGAAGAGCTTCATTTAACCAACATTTTTGGTAAAACGAGAATAGCAATTCTTTCCAGTTATTAGGTAAATGGCTCAACAGTTGATAAGATATGCCATCCAAACCAACAGAAGAATTATTTGAAGAAAATGATTCCAGTGATTCAATGAATTCATCAAACTGAATTGGAGCGTTAAGATAGTGCGTATTATCAGGCTTTGGATCAGTATATGTATTTTTGCATTCCTCTTCCTTTCTATAATGAAGACTATCAGCATCCATATTTGATGATAAGCTGTTGTTAGTTCAGCTTTTTCTTTTGGCGTTGGAAACTGCTTATTTTCTATCTTTATGGGATAGACTGGTAATGTGAAGCCATTTTTCATTTCTTTAACCTTTCCCCATGCTTTATGCACGTCTTTTGATTCAGACACTTCAGTACTGCAAAAATTAGTCCAATAATTGTTCTTGGCTCTGGCCACTACTTTGTTGCTGTGAATTTTAGCTCTTTTCATGTCTTGAAAAAGTTCTTCGATGTTGTTTTCCGTATTTTGTGCATGATTTCCTGTATTACTAGAACAATTATTAATCTGATTTTTCTTCTTAGCCTTTTCCTTTTGTTCTGCTATAGTAGCTTTTAACCATAGTTTAAAAGTTTCTTTTTTATGTGCCACAGCCTCCTCACAGTCTTTTGTCCACCAAACGTTCCCATTGTGTTTTGGATTTGATGATCCTTTTAAAATTGGGATCGACTGAGCAGCAACATTTAAGATTGCTTCAACTAGGTTAGAATAAAAAGTATCAATATCATCATTTTCAATGGATTTAATATCGTATGTCATTAAGATGTTTTGAAACGACGACCAGTCAGCAAATTTATATTGGAACTTTGGTAGTTTATCTTCACATTCGCTCTCAATAGATCTACCAATTTTTTCTTCCAAAGTTATCTCAATTGGAATGTGATCACTCCCTAAGCTATCCTCACACACATTCCATATACAATTTATTCCTAACTCCGGAGAAATGAGTGACAAATCGACCGAAGTTGCTCTGTGAGTAGATACATCTGGTATTCTAGTGACTGAACCATCATTCAATAAATACAAGTTTGCATCAGATATGTTTTCAATCAGACGATTACTGGTTACCTTTGTACAACCATTCTCCCAGAACGGAGCATGCGCATTAAAATCTCCCAAAATAATCCATTTTTGATTTTTTGTATCGAGGTGTTTGATCCAGTCAGTGTTATCATTGTTTGGACCATTTGGAAAATAGACAGACAAAATGTTGACTGTTAACTCGTTATTGATTTTTATAGTAACTCCTGTATGATACACATCTTCCATTTCATTTGGGAGATTGTTGGTAAATAATTTCGCATAACTTATGTCACTTCTTATGTACATAGCAGTTTGTACTTTATTTGATGTTTTACAATCCTGTAATAAAGGAGGGTAAAAATAGTTTTGTATCTTTGGTAACATGGCTTTGTACATTTAGCGACTGAAGTGCCAAAACACAGTGTGGACATTTTTTTAGGAACTGCTCTAAAAACACCAAATTAGTGTTTATGGATCTACAATTCCATTGTAATATGGAAAATTTACAGTGTGTGTGTGTGTGTGTGTGTGCATATGTGTATGCGTCTGTGCGTGTGTATGCGTCTGTGGGTGTGCGTGTGTGTGTATGTATATGTGTGTTCGCTTTGTATTGCATTTTTGTTTGAATGCGTTATGAATGCTAACGTGTGTGTGCGCTTTGATTTGATTTGTATCAAGATTCAGCGCCGTATAAATACTGTAATGTTGTTGTTGTATGTGTGTGTGTGTCATTGATAGAAATGACAAAGTCTAACATTTGAACATGTTTGTTATAGACAAAGTGTCTCCCACAATTATGATGTTTGGGATCAGGTACTATGAGGTATGACAGGCCTATGATAAATCCTTTACGGCTCAGTGGTTTCTGGAAGACAACGATTCTCGACCTGGTGCCTAAGTCTTGGGGAATTGTTTGTTAGATTCTAGGATTTAACCAAGAAACGTTGCAGAATCGTAATAGGCATACACAGACAATCATATCAGTTATTGAGCGTTATACCCATCATTTATTGTTCTTGTAGTATCTTTGATAAGCAAACACACTTCTCTCTCTCTCTCTCTCTCTCTCTCTCTCTCTCTCTCTCTCTCTCTCTCTCTCTCTCTCTCTCTCTCTCTCTCTCTCTCTCTCTCTCTCTCTCTCACACACACACACACACACGCGCGCGCGCACGCATGCACACACACATCAACCACACACACACACACACACACACATACACACACACCACACCACACACCACACACACACACACACCACACACCACACACACACACACACACACACACACACACACACACACACACACACAACGAACAAGAGTTATATAGCTTACCTGTCACTCGCAATCTGTATGCATCATGTTTGCCCTATTTCCCCTCTAAACTATCGTCATATTTCACAATCATCACACGCACACGCCAGGGATTGGCTGCAGAAAGGGCCGATAGTAAATGAGAGCTGTACTATACATACATTTCTACGGTAATGGAATATTATGGCACAGCTTAGACTTTCGTGGAACACTATGACTCTCTAACGAGGGGGCATTTGCACTGGCTCTAGTGCTGCCGCCAATGGGATTGGTTGGCCTCTGGGGACCTTCCCCAACGCCAACTCTCGGCCTCAAATCCCTTTGGCCGAGAGAGTGGGGATGTACCCTGGGCAAGGCTTCTCCCCGTAAACAAATTGCGTCCCAGCTCGTCGGAATAGCAGCTGCCCTTTCTGCTATCTGGCAGTCATTGTCAGAAACGACAGACAGGCAACATTCATATTATTATTGTAACACTTTCGCGTATCGCTAACTAATGTGACACGAGGTAAGGGCAGACCTGTCCACACCATGGTTTGACCATAGAAAACTACACTCTTTTTTAACCAAGCTACTCAACTACACATTGTTCAGTGTGACTATGCATTTTGGAGTGTGCTGACTACTCATTTATGAC
>CM065694.1:56613419-56618419 GCA_017654935.2 Phymorhynchus buccinoides | reverse complement strand
TTGCTTCAGCCCTGGCCACGCCCAGGTGATGAGTGTTGACTACCTCTCTGGTGCCAGTATAGTCCAGGGGAACAAATAACACATCGTTCAGTAAATGGCAACACATGTCATCTTTGATGCCATCACTGTTCAGGGTAAGTAACACGCTATCATTCTGTAACAGGCAACACATGTCATCTTTGATGCTATCACTGTTCAGGGGAGTAACACGCTATCATTCTGTAACAGGCAACACATGTCATCTTTGATGCCATCACTGTTCAGGGTAAGTAACACGCTATCATTCTGTAACAGGCAACACATGTCATCTTTGATGCCATCACTGTTCAGGGTAAGTAACACGCTATCATTCTGTAACAGGCAACACATGTCATCTTTGATGTCATCACTGTTCAGGGGAGTAACACGCTATCATTCTGTAACAGGCAACAAATGTCATCTTTGATGTCACCACTGTTCAGGGGAGTAACACGCTATCATTCTGTAACTGGTAACACATGTCATCTTTGATGCCATCACTGTTCAGGGTAAGTAACACGCTATCATTCTGTAACAGGCAACAACTGTCATCTCTGATGCCATCACTGTTCAGGGTAAGTAACACGCTATCATTCTGTAACAGGCAACAACTGTCATCTTTGATGCCATCACTGTTCAGGGTAAGTAACACGATATCATTCTGTAACAGGCAACAACTGTCATCTTTGATGCCATCACTGTTCAGGGTAAGTAACACGCTATCATTCTGTAACAGGCAACACATGTCATCTTTGATGCTATCACTGTTGAGGGGAGTAACACGCTATCATTATGTAACAGGCAACAAATGTCATCTTTGATGTCATCACTGTTCAGGGGAGTAACACGCTATCATTCTGTAACAGGCAACAAATGTCATCTTTGATGCCACCACTGTTCAGTGTAAGTAACACGCTATCATTCTGTAACAGGCAACAAATGTTATCTTTGACATCATCACTTTTCAGGGGAGTAACATGCTATAATTCTGTAACAGGCAACACATGTCATCTTTTACGTCACCACTGTTCAGGGGAGTAACACGCTATCATTCTGTAACATGCCATCTTTGATGTCACCACTTTTCAGGGAAATAATAAGACATCATTCTGTAACAGGCAACACATGTCATCTTTGATGCCACCACTGTTCAGGGTAAGTAACACGCTATCATTCTGTAACAGGTGATGACAGCTGGGTGCACCTTTACTTTCTATCACCACTTCACTTCGATGTCCTTAAAACAAGCCATTGTATGTGTTCCTTTCAACATAGACAGGGCAACTGCTCAGAATGGATAGTGCCGTAACGCTAACAGTCCTTCATGTCCAGCTAATGTAATGCTAACAGTCCTTCACGTCCAGCTAATGTAACGCTAACAGTCCTTAATGTCCAGCTAATGTAATGCTAACAGTCCTTAATGTCCAGCTAATGTAACGCAAACAGTCCTTCATGTCCAGCTAATGTAACGCAAACAGTCCTTCATGTCCAGCTAATGTAACGCTAACAGTCCTTAATGTCCAGCTAATGTAACGCTAACAGTCCTTAATGTCCAGCTAATGTAATGCTAACAGTCCTTAATGTCCAGCTAATGTAATGCTAACAGTCCTTCATGTCCAGCTAATGTAACGCAAACAGTCCTTAATGTCCAGCTAATGTAATGCTAACAGTCCTTAATGTCCAGCTAATGTAACGCAAACAGTCCTTCATGTCCAGCTAATGTAACGCAAACAGTCCTTAATGTCCAGCTAATGTAACGCTAACAGTCCTTAATGTCCAGCTAATGTAATGCTAACAGTCCTTAATGTCCAGCTAATGTAACGCTAACAGTCCTTAATGTCCAGCTAATGTAATGCTAACAGTCCTTAATGTCCAGCTAATGTAACGCTAACAGTCCTTAATGTCCAGCTAATGTAACGCAAACAGTCCTTAATGTCCAGCTAATGTAACGCTAACAGCCCTTAATGTCCAGCTAATGTAACGCTAACAGTCCTTAATGTCCAGCTAATGTAACGCTAACAGTCCTTAATGTCCAGCTAATGTAACGCTAACAGTCCTTAATGTCCAGCTAATGTAATGCTAACAGTCCTTAATGTCCAGCTAATGTAATGCTAACAGTCCTTCATGTCCAGCTAATGTAACGCAAACAGTCCTTAATGTCCAGCTAATGTAACGCTAACAGTCCTTAATGTCCAGCTAATGTAATGCTAACAGTCCTTAATGTCCAGCTAATGTAACGCAAACAGTCCTTAATGTCCAGCTAATGTAATGCTAACAGTCCTTAATGTCCAGCTAATGTAACGCTAACAGTCCTTAATGTCCAGCTAATGTAACGCTAACAGTCCTTAATGTCCAGCTAATGTAACGCTAACAGTCCTTAATGTCCAGCTAATGTAACGCTAACAGTCCTTAATGTCCAGCTAATGTAACGCTAACAGTCCTTAATGTCCAGCTAATGTAATGCTAACAGTCCTTAATGTCCAGCTAATGTAATGCTAACAGTCCTTCATGTCCAGCTAATGTAACGCAAACAGTCCTTCATGTCCAGCTAATGTAACGCTAACAGTCCTTAATGTCCAGCTAATGTAATGCTAACAGTCCTTAATGTCCAGCTAATGTAACGCAAACAGTCCTTAATGTCCAGCTAATGTAATGCTAACAGTCCTTAATGTCCAGCTAATGTAACGCAAACAGTCCTTCATGTCCAGCTAATGTAACGCAAACAGTCCTTCATGTCCAGCTAATGTAACGCTAACAGTCCTTAATGTCCAGCTAATGTAACGCTAACAGTCCTTAATGTCCAGCTAATGTAACGCTAACAGTCCTTAATGTCCAGCTAATGTAACGCTAACAGTCCTTAATGTCCAGCTAATGTAACGCTAACAGTCCTTAATGTCCAGCTAATGTAACGCTAACAGTCCTTAATGTCCAGCTAATGTAACGCTAACAGTCCTTAATGTCCAGCTAATGTAACGCTAAAAGTCCTTAATGTCCAGCTAATGTAACGCTAACAGTCCTTAATGTCCAGCTAATGTAACGCTAACAGTCCTTAATGTCCAGCTAATGTAACGCTAACAGTCCTTAATGTCCAGCTAATGTAACGCTAACAGTCCTTAATGTCCAGCTAATGTAACGCTAACAGTCCTTAATGTCTAGCTAATGTAACGCTAACAGTCCTTAATGTCCAGCTAATGTAACGCTAACAGCCCTTAATGTCAGCTAATGTAACGCTAAAAGTCCTTAATGTCTAGCTAATGTAACGCTAACAGTCCTTAATGTCCAGCTAATGTAACGCTAACAGCCCTTAATGTCCAGCTAATGTAACGCTAAAAGTCCTTAATGTCCAGCTAATGTAACGCTAACAGCCCTTAATGTCCAGCTAATGTAACGCTAACAGCCCTTAATGTCCAACTAATGTAACGCTAACAGCCCTTAATGTCCAGCTAATGTAACGCCAACAGCCCTTAATGTCCAGCTAATGTAACGCTAACAGCCCTTAATGTCCAGCTAATCTAACGCTAACAGCCCTTAATGTCCAGCTAATGTAACGCTAACAGCCCTTAATGTCCAGCTAATGCAGCTGGTCAGACTGGACGGTGCCGGCCTCGGACAGGTCGGAGCAGTAGCTGGGGGTTCGCGAGGACACGGACAGGCGGTCCCTGAGCATGTGGGACAGCCCCAGCATGTCCCCGTGCGCTGCCCCCAGGCTGTTGGGGGGCAGGGGCAGCACCCCCGTCACCTGAGGACGCTCCAGTTTAGTGACGTGCTGAAAGTAGCATGGCTGGGAAATGTCCGACTTCCTGGGCGCTTTGAACTTGAACTTCTTCCTGCCGTCCCCTCTCTTCCTCTTGCCTCTCTTCTTCAGCGTGGAGGTGTCCGTGTCCTGGTCGGCCGTCAGCTGGCTGATGCGGGACCCGAACTCCCCCGCCGCTTTGCTGTCGTCGAAACTGAGCCCCATCAGCTTGGAGCCGTCCGAGGAGAGGACCAGGGTGTGGAAGTTGGAGTGCGGGCAGGAGTAGTGGCTGTGGGCGGTGAGGGCGTCCCTCCACAGCACGAAGCCCGTGCCTTTCTCCGCCAGCACCACGGTCAGCTGCCGCTGCCGGCGATGGTGACCCGAATCCAGGACCAGCAGGGGGATGCCCGTGGTGATGAACTGCCACAAGTCGCTGTACCCCGAGGGGGAGGCGGAGGAGGAGGTGAGGGGGGCTGGTGGGGAGGGGGAGGAGGCGGAGTGTCGGGACGAGGCGGAACCGAGGTAGAGATTAGCCAGGCAGCGGCAGACGGTGACCTCGGAGTGGTGCGACCGGTAGAATAGCTCCACCTGCTGCACGTCCTGCTCCGTGACGCCTTCCCCCAGGCTGGCGGACAGCGGGATGCCGCTGATGCTGTGGTAGCGGCTGGTGGCCAGCAGGTCGCTCTTTCCGTTGAAGAACACGCTGGAGGACACGGCGCTGCTGGGCGGAGGGTGCGACACCTCCGAGGACACCTCGCACAGCGCCCAGATGGAGGCCGCGTTCCTCACAAACATCTCTCGTCCTCCGCCGGTGGGCAGCGGGGCGTCGAAGACGGAGGATGTGACGGGGTTGTCTGCCTCACGGGACAGTCTGGGGCTGGAGGGGATCGTGGTGGGACACACCGCGATGGAGCACACCGTGACTGAAGGAACGGGACAGGAACGTTCCTTGGAAAACTCCTTGTTAGGAGGTTGCGTGTCGGAAGACACGCCGTCAGGAGACAGATTTTCAGACGTTGTGCTGTTAGACTTTTTCACAGAAGGGATTAATTTAGAAGATCGTGCGTTGAAAGATAATGTGCCAGAATGCATTGCACTCGAAGATCTAGTGATGGAAGGTCTTGTGTCCACAGACGTTCTGTTGGGAGATAGTGTGCTGGACGATCTTGTGACGAACACCACCGTACCGGAAGACGGCCTTGCTGTAAGGGACGAACGGGAAAACACAGCATTGTCTCTTGCGGCTGAA
>CM065694.1:56543419-56580919 GCA_017654935.2 Phymorhynchus buccinoides | reverse complement strand
AGACAGACAGACAGAGAGAGAGAGAGAGAGAGACAGACAGACACAATAGACAGAGAGCAGGCAGAAACACAGAGAGAGAGAGAGAGAGAGAGAGAGAGAGAGAGAGAGAGAGATCGAGATCGGAAATATTTTAATGATCTAGGCCAACAGCCCCCATCATGACAATAACACACAAAAACATGCACAACAGAGAGAGAGAGAGAGAGAGAGAGAGAGAGAGAGAGAGAGAGAGAGAGAGAGAGAGAGAGAGAGAGAGAGAGAGAGAGAGAGAGAGAGAGACAGAGAGACAAGACAGACAGAGACAGGCAGAAACACAGAGAGAGAGAGAGAGAGAGAGAGAGAGAGAGAGAGAGAGAGAGAGAGAGAGAGAGAGAGAGAGAGAGAGAGAGAGAAACAGAGAAACAGAGATACACACAGAGACTGAGGGAAGACAGACACACAGACATGAAGAGTACACACACACACATACACATAACACACACACACACACACATGTAACACACACATGTAACACACACACACACACACACTGAGACACAAACTGAAGAAGAGAGAAATGGTCCACAGTACATGTTTGTTCATACTCGCATAGACTACTCTCTCTCTCTCTCTCTCTCTCTCTCTCTCTCTCTCTCTCTCTCTCTCTCTCTCTCTCTCTCTCTCAGAGAGAGGACAGATTGTAAGAATAGGCATCACCTGAAATATCCTTGTTAAATAAAGTTTTTCAGTGTTCAGTGTTCTCTCTCTCTCTCTCTCTCTCTCTCTCTCTCCCTGCTAGACCTATTGTTTTCTAATCCAGCCCAACTATCAGGCCACAAGACAGATGGGTGGTGTCCCCTGAATCATGTAAACCGAACCTCTTCCGGTCCATCGCCTGCCAGTCTTTGATCAATGCTGATCACGAACACCCCACGGTATTATGTCCCTTGGTAAATGAGAGAGAGAGAGAGAGAGAGAGAGAGAGAGAGAGAGAGAGAGAGAGAGAGAGAGAGAGAGAGAGAGAGAGAGAGAGAGAGAGAGAGAGAGAGAGAGAGAGAGAGAGCGGTAGGGGTATAGTGTATCAAAAAGAATCTTGTTATTCCCCATATTTATGACGTGATCGCCTACGTCAGACCAGCAGAGATATTGCTTCCTCTGAGCGAAGAGCCCCGGGAAATATTGTTTTTGTGTTGTCCGTCCGTCCGTCCGCGACTTTAACCTTACCCGATTTTCGGAAAAAATGTAGGGGAGAGCACTTCGTGAAAGTTAGAATTGTTTACCTCCATTACTCGGTCAAATACCATAGCAACAATGGCGTCGAAGCTTGAAACCGCAGGATGCGAGTCAGCGACTTGCAAACTCTTTTTTTTATAGAAAAATTAGGGGTGGACAGTGGCCACAAACAGATAAAACTTGCAAAATGTGACAAAAATATAAATGACATCAATTTTAAAATGACGCACGGTGTTCTAAGTGATGTAAGTCTAATCAAACACACGAGCCGAGAGCTGGGGATCTACCTGAAGGCAGAGTAACTTCCCCCGTTTGACCGATTGAATTAGGCGAGATGACTCCCACACGCCATGAAGTTACTCCCCTTCATTATATTTCCGGACATTAGCACGCGAGAGTTCAGCTTTGTTAGTCCCCGAGCCGAAGGTTCGGGGATGTTGTTTTTGTCTGGTCCGTCCGGTGTCTGTCCGGCGTGCCTCCGTCCGTCCGGCTATTCGTCCGTTTTTCTCAAAAACTATTCAGTCTATCATCATCAAATTTGGTATACTAGTTTGCCAAGATGCAAGCTATCCACCGATGTATTTAGTTTTACATTAAGGTCAAGGTCGCGCCAGTTACGTGGTTCAAACCCCAAAACACATAATCGCTAATATCTCGCGAAGTTTTGCATGTATTTTAATGCAGTGTTTTTCACAACATTTCTTGATGAATGGTCTATAACACAGTTGTCATGAATTTTTCTGTGCGCTCGTGTGCGCATGATCGCGCGCGCTCAAATCACGGGTCCGAACCCCAAGGCTATATATAAAAAACTATTCAGTTACGTGCTGTTTTGATGCGTTTTTATGTAGTTACGTGCTGTTTTGATGCGTTTATATGTATGTGTACAGCCGACACATTCTGATTCCCTAGAGTAGAAAACATCCGAGCATAAATTATCGCCATGCTGACCTTGAAGTTTTACCGTGAAAACTGAAATTTCCTTCTTTGCGCTATATGTTTCTTCTTCAAGCTGTATCTCGTGAACTAGAAGACAGAATCCCTTCCAATTTTGTGTCAGGATGTGACACTCTACGGGGTGTCGCAAGTGCGTGGCATTGCTGGTGACGGACATGTCTGCCGCTCGGCGACGCCCTTGTTTGTTTTTGTTTGTTTTGTCTTTTGTTGCTGATAATTTTTCTGTCAAAAAATTCAGATTTTGCCGTTGCTCAGATATTGCTATATATATATATATATATGTGAGCAATAACGAAAAAAGAATAAGACACACCAAAAACACGTATTATATGCAAACACAACATTGATACAGACATTCATCATGCATGTATATATTTTTTTCGCAAGGCAAGGGCTCTGTGAATAAATAATGACGTCTTAATGATAATGCTAGGGTTTTGATTACATAAAATCAATGCGAGTCTGAAAGATGAAGGATGTTTATAATATTTTGCTGGAATTAGTTTTCTTAAATCATTATATTTAGGACATGTATATAAAAAGAAAATGAATTTCAGTCTCAAGAGTTGTACAACAAAAAGAAAAAGGACAATGATCTTTACTTTTTTCTAAACGTGCCTTATAAGTTATATTGTAAGAAATTACACTTAATTGCTGACATTCCCATTCGAAACCTAGCAATATCCTTACGAACAAAGATTTTTTTTAAAGTGTGTAAATACGGCTTCATTGAGACTGTTGGATTAAGTATACAATACCCTTGAAAGAAATCATGACTTTGCAATGCAGAGAACCAATCCTGCTTATAACAGTCCACAGAGAGAGAGAGAGAGAGAGAGAGAGAGAGAGAGAGAGAGAGAGAGAGAGAGAGAGAGAGAGAGAGAGAGAGAGAGAGAGAGAGAGAGAGAGAGAGAGAGAGAGAGAGCGCTTCAATGACGGGGAAACAGGTGGGTTTTGGGGTTTGGTTTGAAAGCAGAGAGGGTCGGCCGCTGACTGAGGGAGAGAGGAAGTTTGTTCCAGGAGGTGGGTCCCCCCCAACATCAGTAAAACAACATTCCTTTTTTTTTCTTCTTTTTTAATCAGCATACATAATTGAATATTAATCAGAACAACAACAATAAAACAATTACACCCACACGAATAATCACTTTTCATATAAAACGTGATCATGTCTAAAGTATTAATGAAAACCCAACAAAATGTGTCAAGGGCCAGTCACACGTCCACTAAAATCGCACGACTGTACGATACGATTCGATCACGTGATCTCGATGCGCCAATCACATTTGTTCTTGTTGACCACGTGATGGAATCGTATCGTACAGTCGTGCGATTTTAGTGGACGTGTGTCTGGCCCTTTAGACGCACCCAAGTTGACAAAAATAAAACAATGATCAGCAAGTATGAATCGATCAACAAGAAACAATAGCAACATCCACAGTCACTGTTGAAATGTGTGCCAGTGTGCGAGGGGGGTGTTTAAATGAGCGAGTGCGAGTGAACGCGCGCCTATTATCTATATTCACTCTAAAAACGAACAAAAATCAGTTGTTTTGACGAATCGCGTTCAAAATGCAGCAAAAAGGTCTGTAAAGAAATGAAATACAAGCTTTATTAACTAGTATTAACAAAAATAGCAACCACTTAATCTTCCAGACATGTTTCCTTGTGCCTCTTGTTCCTACCCAGAATGTAATAAAGCAACACCCATTTTGCCAATATCACCACCACCAAAATTGACATTTCTCTAGCTTGAAACCAAACAACAACAACAACAACAACAAACAACAACAACAAGAACATGGATCGGTTCTAACACTTCGTTATCTCCACTTGAAAGTAAGCCTACAGCAGAGAAAACACGACGCACAAAACGGTTTGCAAAATGTGCCAGGCATTCCAAATACACATTGAAACGGACAAACAAATGAATGCACTAAGTGTATACGCTAAAGAAATTCAATCTTTTATAAATAAAAAAATGTTTAAACATCGGAGTTAAAATACTACCTTTACTGCTGCAAATTACAGGAAAACGAATTGTCCTCGGTAAAGAGAAGTTCAAACAAAACACTCCTTTACTGCTGAAAATGACAGGAAAACGAAATGTCCTCGGTAAAGAGAAGGTCAAACAAAACACTCCTTTACTGCTGCAAATTACAGGAAAACGAAATGTCCTCGGTAAAGAGAAGGTCAAACAAAACACTCCTTTACTGCTGCAAATTACAGGAAAACGAAATGTCCTCGGTAAAGAGAAGGTCAAACAAAACACTCCTTTACTGCTGCAAATGACCACCAGTTTTGCTTCGGCAAAAGTGACAAAATAGCCTTCCTTCACCAGTTCATAGATAATGCTATGGATATAACAGAAACCGATGGTCTGTGTTAAGGTCCACCCAAATCGCACGACTGTACGATACGATTCGATCACGTGGTCTCCAAGAACAATTGTGATTCGCGCTTCCAGATCACGTGATCGTACAGTGGTACGATTTTAGGTGGCGTGGCTGGCTCTTTGGGGAAGAGGGGAGTTGTCAAAACAGAATGTCTAATACTCTAGGGCGAATCATACACATTACTACAGGGATACTTCCCTTTGGGTACGATGTTACGATCATTTGAAGGCAAATATTTTGCAAGATAATCTATTTTAGAGGATGACACACGCTGTTCGACGATGTGTCCGTTGTTACAAAAGTAGAGAACTCTATGAGAAGTCGAAAGAACCTCAAACGGATTGCTCAATCACCTTTTGACCCATATAGATTCAGAAGCACGTCCAATAAAAATTTCTTTCTCAAACAAAATTGTAAATAGAAAGCCAATGGAAAACATACGCACAGAGCAACGGTTACGCCCCGCCCATTTCACATGTCCACACGTGTTGATAGAATGGGTCACAAGGGCAATACCAGACGAACTTGGCAAGACATGGGGTGGAACAGGACCAGTGGTACGTGTTGATAGGATGGGTCACAAGGGCAATGCCAGACGAACTTGGAAAGACATGGGGTGGAACAGGACCAGTGGTACGTGTTGATAGAATGGGTCACAAGGACAATGCCAGACGAACTTGGCAAGACATGGAGTGGAACAGGACCAGTGGTACGTGTTGATAGAATGGGTAACAAGGGCAATGCCAGACGAACTTGGAAAGACATGGGGTGGAACAGGACCAGTGGTACGTGTTGATAGAATGGGTCCCAAGGACAATACCAGACGAACTTGGCAAGACATGGAGTGGAACAGGACCAGTGGTACTCCAGCGACATTAGAAACACAACGTCCATGACAGTCCTCACTTCCACACGTTTATTGGTGACGTTAGTAATAACAGTACAGACCATCTACAACGTCAGATCAATGCTGAACAAGGTATTAAGGGGAACAGTCAGACTGGCCATCTACAACATCAGATCAATGCTGAACAAGGTATTAAGGGGAACAGTCAGACTGGTCATCTATAACGTCAGATCAATGCTGGGCAAGGTATTAAGGGGAACAGTCAGACTGGTCATCTATAACGTCAGATCAATGTTGGGCAAGGTATTAAGGGGAACAGTCAGACTGGCCATCTATAACGTCAGATCAATGCTGAGCAAGGTATTAAGGGGAACAGTCAGACTGGCCATCTACAACGTCAGATCAATGCTGAGCAAGGTATTAAGGGGAACAGTCAGACTGGCCATCTACAACGTCAGATCAATGTTGAGCAAGGTATTAAGGGGAACAGTCAGACTGGCCATCTATAACGTCAGATCAATGCTGAACAAGGTATTAAGGGGAACAGTCAGACTGGCCATCTACAACGTCAGATCAATGCTGAACAAGGTATTAAGGGGAACAGTCAGACTGGCCATCTATAACGTCAGATCAATGCTGAACAAGGTATTAAGGGGAACAGTCAGACTGGCCATCTACAACGTCAGATCAATGCTGGACAAGGTATTAAGGGGAATAGTGGAGATGAGGGGAGATAATGCCCAATACACCTCTCATTGCCATTACATTATAGTAGGTGATGTTAGTCATCATGCAATAAGAAACGATACGATTTGTACTGATGAAACGAAACAGAACGTTAGATTAGCGTTTTGCATTAAGATGAAGCTATAAGGTAAACTGAAGTGGCGATAAGAGGCGGTACGTCCAAACACCTCTCATTTCCACGTACATGAGATATTAGTAATCATAACTGAAGTAATAATGCAATTAGTACTGATGAAACGAAACATAACGTCAGATTAGTGTTTGACATTACGATTAAACCATAAAGCAAACACGTGGCGATGAGAGACGGTACGTCCAAACACCTTTCATTTCCACATACATGAGATTAGTAATCACAAATCAAGTAGTAATGCAATTAGTACTGATGAAACGAAACAGAACGTTAGATTAGCGTTTTGCATTAAGATGAAGCTATAAGGTAAACTGAAGTGGCGATAAGAGGCGGTACGTCCAAACACCTCTCATTGCCACGTACATGAGATATTAGTAATAATAAATGAAGTGATAATGCAAATAGTACTGATGAAACGAAACAAAGTCAGATCAGTGCTTGACATTAAGATGAAACAATAGATCAAACCAGTGGCGATAAGAGATATTAAATCCAAAACACCTCTCATTTCCAAGTGCATGAGAAATTAGTAATCATAACTGAAGTAATAATGCAATTAGTACTGATGAAACGAAACAGAACGTTAGATTAGCGTTTTGCATTAAGATGAAGCTATAAGGTAAACTGAAGTGGCGATAAGAGGCGGTACGTCCAAACACCTCTCATTGCCACGTACATGAGATATTAGTAATCATAAATGAAGTGATAATACAAATAGTACTGATGAAACGAAACAAAGTCAGATCAGTGCTTGACATTAAGATGAAACTGTAGATCAAATAAGTGGCGATAAGAGGTGGTACGTCCAAAACACCTCTCATTTCCACGTACATTAGATATTAGTAATAATAAATCAAGTAATAATACTATTAGTTAGTACTGGAGAAAGAAAATCTTAGAAACATCTGCGACAACGTATCAAGACGAATCTTTGGACAAAACACGCTGAAGTGGCGACAAGAGATGCAGCGTCCACAAACACCTCACACCTCCACATATATACGTAACGTTAGTAAAAAACAAGTAGGCTTATGTAATGATGAAAACAAAACTATGGCCAGGTAAGCTAGAACAAGGGGTGGTTCACATAATGTGGTCAGGGTAAAGTCACAAGGGGTGGTTCACATAATGTGGTCAGGTGAAAGTCACAAGGGGTGGTTCACATAATGTGGTCAGGGTAAAGTGACAATGGGTGGTTCACATAATGTGGTCAGGGTAAAGTCACAAGGGGTGGTTCACATAATGTGGTCAGGTGAAAGTCACAAGGGGTGGTTCACATAATTTGGTCAGGAGAAAGTCACAAGAGGTGGTTCACATAATGTGGTCAGGGTAAAGTCACAAGGGGTGGTTCACATAATGTGGTCAGGGTAAAGTCACAAGGGGTGGTTCACATAATTTGGTCAGGGTAGTCACAAGGTGTTATCAGCCGTTCTGTTCCCTTGGGGATGGCACACTGTGGATGTCTAACCAATTCCGTGGTGTTGGTAATGGTGGGGTCACCACACAATGCCATCATCATGCTTCAAACAACACACAGAAGTTGAGACGGAAAGAAGTTTGGCAACATTCACATTTCCTCCAATGAAAGGAGATAATCTGATGAATGACAAAGACATAAAAACACACACAAAACCAGCCAACTAAACAAAACCAATTGAGGTATCTTAGTTTGGTCATAATGATATCATCCTTCACGTGACGAAACGTGAATATTACCATTTGAGGAACATTTGACGGTTGTAAGAACTGATGGTATAACATGGGATGAACATTAAAAACATGAAAATGAAAGATCACAAAATACACCGACTAAACTTGTACACAAGCCAGAACACTGGGGGAAAAAACCGCGAAATGACAGAAGTCTTTTAGAACCACCCTATGTGACTGGGGGGAATTGAATCCCATTCTTCGGATGGTCAATAATGGAATCCAGAAAGATGAAGTTAGCCTAGCTAAGTTTAATCAAATAATAACGGGGATTGTTTTTAATATCATTTACAGTCTCGTCAAGGGCAATGGTGTTCTCAGCACTGTCACCACGTTAAACACCAAACATCAATACAACATGCAAAATGAACCCTACCATATCCTGTCTAAAATATGACCAGTAAATGATAATACAGTGATAACATATGTTAAGCTGTTTGAAGTGAATACGTAAAATATGATTATTTTATTTCATAGGGACGAGTTAAGATTCTTTAAACAAAATTTAAAAAAACTTCTGCATACGTTTCCTGAAGTTTGTTTTTTAAGAATCATAACTCGTCCCCGTGAAACTAAAACCAATCACCTAGAAATAACACGTTCAATGTTAGAGCTGAAGACGGACAAAGAGAAGAACCCAAACTGTCAAGCAAATGAAGGGCAGGGGTGGTTGGGGGGTGGGGGTAGTTATGTACAAGACGGCAAACTGGGGAAAGGCAGAGTCGAAAGGGAGTGATAGGATCAGAGGAACTCACAAGCACAGGACTTCCATAAGGCGGTGGAACTATATATACTGAGGCAACGATAAAGCTGTAGAATTGGAAATGACTTGGCCAAAAACCTGTTATATCCATTAGTTCATGGACAAACATATCCTTGTAGGCTACAGCAAGCTATCCTACAAGCTACTCGACAACGACGCTTCCTTCTGGTGCTGAATTCCCCTTGAAACTTGTGCATCAGATATAGCATGGTCTCAACCTTTTTTCACTATACATATTATATCCGACAATAATACCAAAACGTTATACATGCAAAACATTATACTGAATTGTAGACAGACGATGCAATGTTCTCGAGGTTTATAATTCAGCACATCATATTTGGACTAGGTCGATATAACATCAATTGTGAAACGAAAATTAAATCAGAATAGGCCGATCTAGGAAAAACAACGTTTTAAGTTTCCCATCTTAACTAAATTTTAAAAAAGCTTTTAACGAACACAAAATAACAATTCAAAGTGACATTTCATGACATGACACAAATTTATAAAATATGGCTTGTCCGTCCAACAATTGACATTAACACCAACAAAAAGCTTCCCAGTTCATGCTGAAAAGTGCATCCATTTCCTTTAAATGCCAGGCTAAGAATACATAAAAGGCAAACTATAAAGATCTGTATAAATAAAAACAGGTAAATACAAACGGACATAATTTTTACAACTGGATTTCTATAAAATGCCAAAAGATAGACAAAGCTCAACTCTTTAATGTCTACCAACGATTTACTGTAACATATCCTACACACACACTTTATTCATAGTCAGATGAGCATAACATTAATTTGCATGTTTACGTAATATTTTAAAAAAACATCCAGAAATAAGGGACAGAACTCTCCTTTATATTTGCGCGATGCATACTTCCATGATATTATTTTCATGCATTGCCTTTTGAACAACTTAAATGCTATCCTTTAAAAACATATTCCAGCAGATTCACACAAAAACCGTGTTACTCATAGACGCACCTCGGGTCAACAGTCAGTGTTCCTTTCGTACAACCCAAATATATTTTTTGTTTAAACAACCACACAATCAACAGAATCGCTTTACTTATAATGGTTAAGAATCGGTGAGTGTAGTTTTGTTTCCATAAATAGACATCCGGTGAGACAGGAATTTCAAGAATACCGAGGGGGTAATAGCCAAGGATGGGAGACTCCTTTCCATTACCCACTGAACACAGCAATACTGAGGGGGTCATAGCCAAGGATGGTCGACTTTCCATTACCCACTGAACACAGCAATACTGAGGGGGTAATAGCCAAGGATGGACGACTCCTTTCCATTACCCACTGAACACAGCAATACTGAGGGGGTAATAGCCAAGGATGGACGACTCCTTTCCATTACCCACTGAACAAAGCAATACTGAGGGGGTAATAGCCAAGGATGGACGACTCCTTTCCATTACCCACTGAACACAGCAATACTGAGGGGGTAATAGCCAAGGATGGACGACTCCTTTCCATTACCCACTGAACACAGCAATACTGAGGGGGTAATAGCCAAGGATGGGCGACTCCTTTCCATTACCCACTGAACACAGCAATACTGAGGGGGTAATAGCCAAGGATGGACGACTTTCCATTACCCACTGAACACAGCAATACTGAGGGGGTAATAGCCAAGGATGGACGACTCCTTTCCATTACCCACTGAACACAGCAATACTGAGGGGGTAATAGCCAAGGATGGGCGACTCCTTTCCATTACCCACTGAACACAGCAATACTGAGGGGGTAATAGCCAAGGATGGACGACTCCTTTCCATTACCCACTGAACACAGCAATACTGAGGGGGTAATAGCCAAGGATGGACGACTCCTTTCCATTACCCACTGAACACAGCAATACTGAGGGGGTAATAGCCAAGGATGGGCGACTCCTTTCCATTACCCACTGAACACAGCAATACTGAGGGGGTAATAGCCAAGGATGGACGACTCCTTTCCATTACCCACTGAACACAGCAATACTGAGGGGGTAATAGCCAAGGATGGACGACTCCTTTCCATTACCCACTGCAAACACAGCAATACTGAGCAATACTGAGGGGTAATAGCCAAGGATGGACGACTCCTTTCCATTACCCACTGAACACAGCAATACTGAGGGGGTAATAGCCAAGGATGGACGACTCCTTTCCATTACCCACTGAACACAGCAATACTGAGGGGGTAATAGCCAAGGATGGGCGACTCCTTTCCATTACCCACTGAACACAGCAATACTGAGGGGGTAATAGCCAAGGATGGACGACTCCTTTCCATTACCCACTGAACACAGCAATACTGAGGGGGTAATAGCCAAGGATGGACGACTCCTTTCCATTACCCACTGAACACAGCAATACTGAGGGGGTAATAGCCAAGGATGGGCGACTCCTTTCCATTACCCACTGAACACAGCAATACTGAGGGGGTAATAGCCAAGGATGGACGACTCCTTTCCATTACCCACTGAACACAGCAATACTGAGGGGGTAATAGCCAAGGATGGACGACTCCTTTCCATTACCCACTGAACACAGCAATACTGAGGGGGTAATAGCCAAGGATGGACGACTCCTTTCCATTACCCACTGAACACAGCAATACTGAGGGGGTAATAGCCAAGGATGGACGACTCCTTTCCATTACCCACTGAACACAGCAATACTGAGGGGGTAATAGCCAAGGATGGGCGACTCCTTTCCATTACCCACTGAACACAGCAATACTGAGGGGGTAATAGCCAAGGATGGGCGACTCCTTTCCATTACCCACTGAACACAGCAATACTGAGGGGGTAATAGCCAAGGATGGGCGACTCCTTTCCATTACCCACTGAACACAGCAATACTGAGGGGGTAATAGCCAAGGATGGACGACTCCTTTCCATTACCCACTGAACACAGCAATACTGAGGGGGTAATAGCCAAGGATGGACGACTCCTTTCCATTACCCACTGAACACAGCAATACTGAGGGGGTAATAGCCAAGGATGGGCGACTCCTTTCCATTACCCACTGAACACAGCAATACTGAGGGGGTAATAGCCAAGGATGGGCGACTCCTTTCCATTACCCACTGAACACAGCAATACTGAGGGGGTAATAGCCAAGGATGGGCGACTCCTTTCCATTACCCACTGAACACAGCAATACTGAGGGGGTAATAGCCAAGGATGGGCGACTCCTTTCCATTACCCACTGAACACAGCAATACTGAGGGGGTAATAGCCAAGGATGGACGACTCCTTTCCATTACCCACTGAACACAGCAATACTGAGGGGGTAATAGCCAAGGATGGGCGACTCCTTTCCATTACCCACTGAACACAGCAATACTGAGGGGGTAACAGCCAAGGATGGACGACTCCTTTCCATTACCCACTGAACACAGCAATACTGAGGGGGTAATAGCCAATGGAGACTCCTTTCCATTACCCACTGAACACAGCAATACTGAGGGGGTAATAGCCAAGGATGGACTCCTTTCCATTACCCACTGAACACAGCAATACTGAGGGGGTAATAGCCAAGGATGGACGACTCCTTTCCATTACCCACTGAACACAGCAATACTGAGGGGGTAATAGCCAAGGATGGACGACTCCTTTCCATTACCCACTGAACACAGCAATACTGAGGGGGTAATAGCCAAGGATGGACGACTCCTTTCCATTACCCACTGAACACAGCAATACTGAGGGGGTAATAGCCAAGGATGGACGACTCCTTTCCATTACCCACTGAACACAGCAATACTGAGGGGGTAATAGCCAAGGATGGACGACTCCTTTCCATTACCCACTGAACACAGCAATACTGAGGGGGTAATAGCCAAGGATGGACGACTCCTTTCCATTACCCACTGAACACAGCAATACTGAGGGGGTAATAGCCAAGGATGGACGACTCCTTTCCATTACCCACTGAACAAAGCAATACTGAGGGGGTAATAGCCAAGGATGGACGACTCCTTTCCATTACCCACTGAACACAGCAATACTGAGGGGGTAACAGCCAAGGATGGACGACTCCTTTCCATTACCCACTGAACACAGCAATACTGAGGGGGTAACAGCCAAGGATGGACGACTCCTTTCCATTACCCACTGAACACAGCAATACTGAGGGGGTAATAGCCAAGGATGGGCGACTCCTTTCCATTACCCACTGAACACAGCAATACTGAGGGGGTAATAGCCAAGGATGGACGACTCCTTTCCATTACCCACTGAACACAGCAATACTGAGGGGGTAATAGCCAAGGATGGGCGACTCCTTTCCATTACCCACTGAACACAGCAATACTGAGGGGGTAATAGCCAAGGATGGACGACTCCTTTCCATTACCCACTGAACACAGCAATACTGAGGGGGTAATAGCCAAGGATGGACGACTCCTTTCCATTACCCACTGAACACAGCAATACTGAGGGGGTAATAGCCAAGGATGGACGACTCCTTTCCATTACCCACTGAACACAGCAATACTGAGGGGGTAATAGCCAAGGATGGACGACTCCTTTCCATTACCCACTGAACACAGCAATACTGAGGGGGTAATAGCCAAGGATGGACGACTCCTTTCCATTACCCACTGAACACAGCAATACTGAGGGGGTAATAGCCAAGGATGGACGACTCCTTTCCATTACCCACTGAACACAGCAATACTGAGGGGGTAATAGCCAAGGATGGACGACTCCTTTCCATTACCCACTGAACACAGCAATACTGAGGGGGTAATAGCCAAGGATGGACGACTCCTTTCCATTACCCACTGAACACAGCAATACTGAGGGGGTAATAGCCAAGGATGGACGACTCCTTTCCATTACCCACTGAACACAGCAATACTGAGGGGGTAATAGCCAAGGATGGACGACTCCTTTCCATTACCCACTGAACACAGCAATACTGAGGGGGTAATAGCCAAGGATGGACGACTCCTTTCCATTACCCACTGAACACAGCAATACTGAGGGGGTAATAGCCAAGGATGGACGACTCCTTTCCATTACCCACTGAACACAGCAATACTGAGGGGGTAATAGCCAAGGATGGACGACTCCTTTTCATTACCCACTGAACACAGCAATACTGAGGGGGTAATAGCCAAGGATGGACGACTCCTTTCCATTACCCACTGAACACAGCAATACTGAGGGGGTAATAGCCAAGGATGGACGACTCCTTTCCATTACCCACTGAACACAGCAATACTGAGGGGGTAATAGCCAAGGATGGACGACTCCTTTCCATTACCCACTGAACAAAGCAATACTGAGGGGGTAATAGCCAAGGATGGACGACTCCTTTCCATTACCCACTGAACACAGCAATACTGAGGGGGTAATAGCCAAGGATGGACGACTCCTTTCCATTACCCACTGAACACAGCAATACTGAGGGGGTAATAGCCAAGGATGGACGACTCCTTTCCATTACCCACTGAACACAGCAATACTGAGGGGGTAATAGCCAAGGATGGACGACTCCTTTCCATTACCCACTGAACACAGCAATACTGAGGGGGTAATAGCCAAGGATGGACGACTCCTTTCCATTACCCACTGAACACAGCAATACTGAGGGGGTAATAGCCAAGGATGGACGACTCCTTTCCATTACCCACTGAACACAGCAATACTGAGGGGGTAATAGCCAAGGATGGACGACTCCTTTCCATTACCCACTGAACACAGCAATACTGAGGGGGTAATAGCCAAGGATGGACGACTCCTTTCCATTACCCACTGAACACAGCAATACTGAGGGGGTAACAGCCAAGGATGGACGACTCCTTTCCATTACCCACTGAACACAGCAATACTGAGGGGGTAATAGCCAAGGATGGGCGACTCCTTTCCATTACCCACTGAACACAGCAATACTGAGGGGGTAACAGCCAAGGATGGACGACTCCTTTCCATTACCCACTGAACACAGCAATACTGAGGGGGTAATAGCCAAGGATGGGCGACTCCTTTCCATTACCCACTGAACAAAGCAATACTGAGGGGGTAACAGCCAAGGATGGACGACTCCTTTCCATTACCCACTGAACACAGCAATACTGAGGGGGTAATAGCCAAGGATGGGCGACTCCTTTCCATTACCCACTGAACACAGCAATACTGAGGGGGTAACAGCCAAGGATGGACGACTCCTTTCCATTACCCACTGAACAAAGCAATACTGAACAAAGCAATACTGAATAGCCAAGGATGGACGACTCCTTTCCATTACCCACTGGGGTAATAGCCAAGGATGGACGACTCCTTTCCATTACCCACTGAACACAGCAATACTGAGGGGGTAATAGCCAAGGATGGACGACTCCTTTCCATTACCCACTGAACACAGCAATACTGAGGGGGTAACAGCCAAGGGTGGGCGACTCCTTTCCATTACCCACTGAACACAGCAATACTGAGGGGGTAATAGCCAAGGATGGGCCACTCCTTTCCATTACCCACTGAACACAGCAATACTGAGGGGGTAATAGCCAAGGATGGACGACTCCTTTCCATTACCCACTGAACACAGCAATACCGAGGGGGTAATAGCCAAGGATGGACGACTCCTTTCCATTACCCACTGAACACAGCAATACCGAGGGGGTAATAGCCAAGGATGGGCCACTCCTTTCCATTACCCACTTTACAAAGCAATACTTTAAATTTTAAAAAACCCACACACACCTTAAACAAGCATTACAGACATTGCCATCTGATCCATTCTTAACCATTTCACATGTTTCTGTGGGCCTACTGACAGAAGTGTATTCATAGAACAGGGAAAATACATCTTTAAAAGTGTAATCGAGTCATTAATGACAATGGTTAAACTTAGGCCTGCAAAAGGAATCAAACGTCCCGTGTTTGTGCGGTCCTCGTTTCTTATACTTCAGATGTTACTTTCTATTACCGTTGACCGCTAGGTTCCTGTTAGGAATATCGCTACGTATAGCAGCAAACATCCAAAATACATCCTAGCACATCCTCCTCAAACCAAACATGATCAGAAAAGAACACACCCATAGGTGCAACTACACAAAATTAAAAAAAACACCGAAAGGCATGGGTCTAGGGGTAATGCCCCCCTGCAGCTGAAGAAAAATTGATGTATGAAGGTATTTTAGTTTGTTTTGTCCACAATTTATACAAATGCTTATTTTAATGTGTTTGAAAAATACATTAGACACACAAAGATCTTGTTAAGTTTTAAAAACAGTTAATGCCTTTTCTGGTAAAATTCAAACACAGGAAATCTTTGTATACGAGGACAAGTTGCAACTTGTCCTCGTATACAAAGATTTCCTGTGTTTGAATTTTTTGCACACCATCTGATTTAGTTCTTCACATTAACCAGTGCTACAAGTCGCACTCATGAACACCATCTGATTGAGTTCTTCACATTAACCAGTGCTACAAGTCGCACTCATGAACACCATCTGATTGAGTTCTTCACATTAACCAGTGCTACATGTTGCACCCATGAACACCATCTGACTGAGTTCTTCACATTAACCAGTGCTACAAGTCGCACCCATGCACACCATCTGACTCAGTTCTTCACTTTAACCAGTGCTACAAGTCGCACCCATGAACACCATCTGACTCAGTTCTTCACATTAACCAGTGCTACAAGTTGCACCCATGAACACCATCTGTGTGAGTTCTTCACATTAACCAGTGCTACAAGTTGCACCCATGAACACCATCTGTGTGAGTTCTTCACATTAACCAGTGCTACAAGTTGCACACATGCACACCATCTGTGCGAGTTCTTCACATTAACCAGTGCTACAAGTTGCACCCATGAATACCATCTGTGCGAGTTCTTCACATTAACCAGTGCTACAAGTTGCACCCATGAACACCATCTGACTCAGTTCTTCACATTAACCAGTGCTACAAGTTGCACCCATGAACACCATCTGACTCAGTTCTTCACATTGTCCAGTGCTACAGGAGTCAGTCCCGTCAGCTTCCTTGTTCACTCCCACAGGAACAAACCATCGCGAAGAATTCTAAGCATACATTTAAAGTTGAACGATATGTCGTGCATATGACTTTATTGATAAATTGTTTATAGTCCCGTCAACAGAAACGGTCTTCTCAGGACTGTCACCACAGTAAACATCAAGCACGTCAACAACATCCTACATGTATTGACATTGCTTATAAGCTATCCACAAAAAGTTAAGGATCACTTGCAAACTAATTCATAACTTTCCAAATAAGAAAGCCAATGCGTTGAATTTTGGCCAACATTTAATTCAATGCTTTAGTGATAACGATACACAATTGCCTTCAATTTCGAGCAATCGTTTGGTCTGTACATTTGATCAAAGTGGGTACGTATCGAAATTTGATTTCCCAAAGTCATTGAAATCACAAGACAGGGCATTCTGATGCTCCCAAAAGTTCAGTAATGCGTGTATCCGCCATGGCTGTTCTGGCACTCGACGCAGCGAGTCCTCATGGAGTTGACCAGGGTGGTGAAGATCCTCTGTGGAAGCGCCTGCCACTCAGCCTGCAGCATCTGGTAGAGGTGCTGGGCATCCCTGGGAGGGGGGTGGTTGCTCCTCACTTTGCGATCCAGCTCATCCCAGAGGTTCTCAATCGGGTTGAGGTCGGGACTGCATGCTGGCCACTCCATTCTGTTGACTCCAGACTGCTGCAGGAAGTCGTTGACCACCCTTGCCCTGTGGGGGCGAGCGTTGTCATCCTGGTAGACAGCCGGCGGTCCCATCTGCTGCAGTGTAGGCACAGCCAGCGGTCGAAGGATCTCATCCCGGTATCGGAGGCCAGTCAGGTTACCCTGTATATGATACAAGGGTGTTCTGTGGTGAAGGCTGAAGGCCCCCCAGACCATTACAGAACCTCCACCAAAGGCCACCTTTTCTTGGACAGTGGCGTCAATAAAGCGTTCCCCTGGGCGCCTCCAGACCCTCAGTCGGCCGTCGTTGTGGTTCAGGGTGAAGCGTGATTCATCACTGAACAGGACCTGGGACCATTGCTGACGTGTCCACCTCACGTGACGTCTGCAGAAGGCGCGGCGTGCTGCCCTATGGGCTGGAGTTAAGCGTGGCCGTACAGCTGGGCGACGAGAACGGAGGTTAAACCCATGAAGGCGGTTCCGTATGGTCTGCTGGCTGATGTTGATGTTAGTAGCCACCCTCAGCTGCCTTCGAATGATGCTGGAAGAGGCTGTTCTTGTCTGCAGGGCTTGTCGTTCAATGAGACGATCTTCACGTGGAGTTGTCTTCTTCGGTCGACCAGATCTGCGTCTTTCATGGACCCTCCCAGTGGCTGTGAAGCGTTGAATCAGTCTGACAATGACCGAGATGGACACCTGAAGTCGCCTGGCCACTTCTCGCTTGGGAACACCATCTTGGAACCATGCAACAGCTCGTCCCCTATCCAACTCGCTCAATTTTCGTCGTGGAGGCATTGTCAAATCAGGCCTAATACTGGTGGTATGTCTTCTTATAAAGCCAAGCAAGAGACAGCATCTCACACATAAACAGCAGTGCTTGCACGTGCATAATGGTTTTTCCATCTGGCTTGTGCAATGTGTTCATGCAGAACGATCCAAAACAAGGTCCTTTTTCGCAAGTTTCCGCTTTTTCTTTTGCTGCCAAGCTCAGTAATAGAGAATCACGTGCAATGTTTCCACTAACACAACATCGCCCACTTACAGCTGAACAAGAATTCATAACAATTTGGCTTGACTGAGAAAAAAAGAACAGGAGCGAACGGAGTTTATTGCGCACCTGTTTTCTCATAGTGATCCTTAACTTTTTGTGAGTAGTGTAGTCCTGTCAACAGCAATGGTCTTCTCAGGACTGTCACCACAGTGAACATGAAACACGTCAATAACATCCTACATGTATTTACATTGTCTATAGCCCCGTCAACAGAAACGGTCTTCTTAGGACTGTCACCACAGTAAACACCAAGCACGTCAATAACACATACCACACGTGCTTACTACACAGACAAACAAAGGCAGCATGCCACCCCCACCCCTGCATTTCTCGGTTAATTCCATTTTTCCGTTTTTTCCTTTCTTACCAAACATAAAGCTGTACTTTATTAACCTTTTCAGCTAATTATCTTTTTGGAATAACAACCCTAACCCTAACCCTCCCCCCCCCCCCTATAAGACGGAAAAGCGCAATGAACCACGACTGACAAATGCTGCGGTGTACTGCACTACATAGGGGGGGGGGGGGGGGTCCTATTAGATAATGGCCTTTATCATGACTGCAATTAATTATTGAAGAAAGATAATTAGCTGACAATGTTCATAAAATACAGCTTCATGTTTGGTAAGAAAGGCAAAAACGGAAAAATGGAATTAACCGAGAAATGTAGGGGGGGTGGAACATCTTGACCTTTACCCATTGTCTATAGTCCCACAGCAAGGGTCTTCTCAAGACTATCACCACAGTAAGCATCAACACATCAATAACATCCTACATGTATTTACTCTACACACAAAGAACGTACATACAAAACAGCATGGCATAGCACATTTTTCATTGAAGACCATAGCAAATAAAATAAAGCAATGCTAAGAGCGTAGGCCATTCTGCTTGATTTCTCAATCCTAGGTTACAAAATATGGTATAAAATGAACACACAAAAACAATACATTTACATATTTTGTACATGTACAAATGCACAGTACGTAACCGAAAATAAACACTAAAGGCCACATAGGCTAATGCACACTGCAGAATGGGCACACGGTACACAAGTCTCACTGCCTAGCCACCAGTCCACAACAAAACACCTGGCATGGCATAACTGCAAAAGGAAAACATAGTGCATAAGAGATGTTAAAAATAAAGGCAGGAGATTGGATCAATTAATAAGGCAGAAAAAAGTAGACACCAGAAAGCAAAAGGCAGAGCCAAAGAGTGATAGAGTAACGTAGGGGAGGTTACTAGCATATAACTTCCAGAAGATGGTGGAGCTATTTCTACTGAAATATCCCGACGCTATCCGTGTTTGCCAGCCAAAGCTGTTGCCCGCCTCCCACGACGACGACGTACGGTGACAAAACAACCAGGCATAATGTGCACAACTGGGTGCTACAAAACAATCAGGCATAATGTGCACAACTGGGTGCTACAAAACAACCAGGCATAATGTGCACAACTGGGTGCTACAAAACAACCAGGCATAATGTGCACAACTGGGTGCTACAAAACGCCACAAAACAACCAGGCATAATGTGCACAACTGCGTGCTACAAAATGCCAACAAAGACATAGAATTGAACTCGGTAACGTCTACTAACGATGTATTAAGTTTATTGTTAAATACCCAACACACCCTTCATTCATAATCAGATTAGTATAACATTACTTTGCATGCTAACGTAATATTAAAACAAAACATTTGTCTCCAGAAATAAGGGACATAACTCTCCTTTATATTTGTGTGATGCACACTTCCATGGTATGTTTTTCTGCATTGAATTTGATCAAGATGCTGTCCTTAACACATTCCAGCAGATTCACCAAACAACGTGTTACTCACACTCGGGTCTATGGTCAGAGTTCCTTTCGTTCCTTTCGTACAACCCAGATATCTTTTCTTTTTTTAAATTAAACCGCTTTACTTATGATTAAGAATTGGATGAGCGTAGTTTTTTTAAAAGTTTCAACAACCTAAAAACATGACAAAAATATAGAACACATTATAACATGATGCATCCATCATTGTACACTAAAACATACGTTGTGCATATAAGCACAAATACATAGCAAAACTTAGCTAGTTATTTATAGTTCCGTCAACAGGTATGGTCATCTCAGGACCGTCACCACGTAATGTTCGACCACGTATATAACAAACCACACAATTAATCGAGAATTCTGATCGCTTCTCGGCCTTTAGGCTAAGACAGTGATTCAGGAACATAAATTTTTGTTTATACCATGGTTGGTTTGTTCAGCCCGTCGTACATGGCGAAAGCCGATACGCGACGTTAAACTGAACTTCCATCCATGAATCTTAACGTTCAAAAACCTGAAAACATGACAGAACAGTTTATGAGATACCATCGTGGTAACGTATAGACACCATGAAGCTAAGCAGGTAAACACGTACTATATACACATAAAGAAGAAAGTTAAGCACCCCACCACTTTTTTGCTGTAGATGAGATGAAATCGAGATTTATTGCAAATAATCAAAGAATGAAACATTGATTGGTAAATGAAAGTTTGACTGACTATAAGAAAACGCATAATTTAATGTATGGCTTTACACACAGCTATCTGTATTAATTTAAAAAATCGGGACTTTACTGGTTTCGTACTGCCTCCGGGCATTGCCTCCAGTATTGTTCCCACCATATTTGTATTTACAAATGTCCCATATGTGTCTGGTTCAGACCAAGAGGACGTAAAACTCCATTTTCTCTCTCTCTGTATGGCTTTACAAATGCATTCTGATATTCTGAAACAAAAAGGGTTGTCATGTTCAATTTTAAAAAATACCATGTTTAATTATCAATGTAACAATTTCATATGGCTATAACAAAAGTTAATTGTGAGAAAACGTCATGAGTGTCCAAAACTCATTTGGCCAATCAAAGTTCAGTAGCGTGTTTCCCCCCTCCCTGTGCCTGGATGACTGCTTCAACCCTGCGTCTCATCCCTCCTGTCAGACTTGTAATAGCTCATTTGCTTTAAGGGGTGCTTAACTTTTTTTCTGTGTGTAATGAGAACAAGCAGCCAGTACTCGCTTCAACAGCGCCCATCATCCGGTTCACAGCAACAAACTATGGCACAATGCAAACTGCAACAGACAAAGGTGGACAAGATTGTCAAGAACAAACTTGGGAGAATGGGACAATAAGGCAGAATATAATAGATGACAGTAAGCAACAAGGAAAGGGCAAAGTTCACAACGGGCTTGAAGAAGTGACCACCACAGAACTTCCAGAAGGTGGGGAAACGACTAAAGGTCAAATAATACAGAGGCCCGTGACAATCATAATACATTATATGTCCGAACAATAATTGATAATAATAATAATAAACATACAACTTAATGCTCAGAATGCCTAACATTTTAAATGTCATGCCCAGACAACGTTTTACACCCCCCCCCCCCCCCCAGACAACGTTTTACACACCCCCCCCCCCAAAAAAAAAAACCCACCAAAAAACACACAATCGAAATAATTTTATACCAAAGACAGCAAAAACCAAATGTAACAGGCATGCATACAATAGCCATGGCACATCTTAATTGACATTAATCACACCAAATGTAACAGGCATGCATACAATAGCCATGGCACATCTTAATTGACATTAATCACACCAAATGTAACAGGCATGCATACAATACGCAGGCTGGGGTGTAGCCCAAAACAACCAGGGTTTTAAAAAACTTTCACCGCCAATGTCGCATTTTTGCACCTCAATGGTTTAACACCCATGTCACTAAAAAGTATCAAATCAAGGCCTGTTATCTGAACACCCTATTTTCGTAATCTTGGTAGGTAAGGATAGGCCTAACGTTATACATGTCACAGAGGAATTCGTAATATTGCACCTACTTTTTCTTCTCCACCCAAGTAAGTTTAATGGTGTTTTGGCTAAAACAAAATGGCCAGCGGCGAAAGGGTTAACGATACGGTTCAGAACAGGCCTTGATGGAAAACTGTAATGTGATTATAAAGAAATGTGTGTGTGTGTGTGTGCGTGTGCGCGTGCGCGTGCGTGTGCGCGTGTGTACGTACGTTTGTGTGCGTGTTTGTGAGACCCCCCCCCCCCCCCCCTTTCGTTTAGTCCCCTGGACTAAATGACGGCATCATGTTATTTCCTACCAAGGCATTTAACTCATAAACTTCGTGCGCCAGCTCTTCTAATAAACTTGTCACTTCCGGGTTAAAAAACAACAACAAATATATAAAATGGCATGCTGTGCACATAAATACATACATTATGCACAGATAAGCTTATTTAAATGAAACAAAGGTTGTAAATTTTAAACAGTGAAGGCCTGTTATACCAAATAAATACATGAAAGACCGGTCACGGGAACAGTGTGGGTGTACATATATTTAATGTTTAAATGACATGTATGGGGAGGGGGGGATTAGAAGCCGGTAGTAGAACTTGACATGTACTTTTAGCTATAAGATTATGACACACGCGTTTATGCACGCACACACACGAACACACACAGGCAATAACGTTATCTTATGTTAAAATGGTATGGACAAATCATTTTAAAATTATTCGCGGTAACTGAAATGACACAGGTTTATACTTTCTGATAAAATAATCACTTTAGCCCCCCCCCCCCCCCTCCCTCTCTCTCTCTCTCTCTCTCTCTCTCTCTCTCTCTCTCCCTCCCTCCCTCCCTCCCTCCCTCCGTTAAGAGAGAACCGCTTTGCCGTGATTTTCAGGCTCGAGGTAATAGTGATTATTTTTTTTGTTTAATTTGGTATTGCCCTTCATGCGTACGGGGCTTCGGACTTTCATGAATAAACAATTCGACTCTCTCTCTCTCTCTGTGCACACACACACACACACACACACACACACACACCCCTAACACACACACACGTGCCACTGCCAACACCAGCGTACATTCGTTAACACGTATGGGTCAAAAGGCAAGAGAGATGCAAGGCAAGGTTAAAATAAATCAAATAAAACTACATGTAATACGAAACAAAAAGGAAAAACATACAAAATAAAAAGTGAAATTATACAAGACGAAAAACAAAACAAAAAATTCCTACTGATCCAAATATTCCAAAAGCTGAATATATATTTTTTGGGAATATGATTGATCACAATTGAACTTTAGCAACAATAATCTAACATGTAGATTTGTGCAAATTTTGAAAATTTTGAATATTATGCCATTCCGAATGCTGATATGCAGTGTAGAGGGGAGGGGAGGGGAGGGGGGGGTAGGAAGAGGATGGACGTGGTTCCTCTTCCTGTGCTCCACCCTACCACACAGAGGCCATCGTCATTCAAATTCTCATCAAGGAAAAGGCTAATGGAATGAAATAACAAACTGGAAATAAACGCAACATGCAAAAAAGGACACACAAAACGAAAGCACGTGAAAGATAAAAGATATCAAAATAAATGAAATAAACTAGTGCAGCAAAACAAAGAGACGAACACAGGAAAGACAACCTTAGCAATGTCTTGCAGTCAAAACGTTCTGCAAGAACCAAAATGGCTGGCCGCGATTTTGAGACGATTTTAGTCACTTTTGGCCGTTGCACTCGATAATGTAATTCAGAATCTTGCAGTGTGTAGGGGGGGGTGTAGAAAGGAGGTGGACGTATTCCTCTTCCTAAGCCCACCCTTCCGACACTGAAGAAGAGTTCGCCCAAAATAAGAACAATAGGTTATCTGTTTTGTATATAAATTAATGGAAATACGAGCATGCGAAATAAAATGCAATTTTGAAATGAACGTAAGACAGCCAGAAATCCAAAAGGATCATTATCCGTTTTATTTGCAGTTTAAAAAGGAAAACGCTTATAGAAGGAAGGAAATAGAACAGAACAAAAATTCAACGTAAAATAAAATAGGACAGTTAAGAAAATGGAAGGGAGGGACGGGGTTAGTAGAGACTAAAACAAATAACACACACACACACAAACACACAAACACGCACACAAACACGCACACAAACACACACACGCGCGCGCGTGATCGCCTACAAGAAAAACATTACATTTTTCGTCTAAATGCAGACAAGGTAGAATTCTCAATCTTTGCCTCATAAATTGGTAACCTTTGCAAATCGTTTACTTTTTATACTTTAAAACCTTGAGACATATCGTTCCTTTGGAACACAATTTCAAACATAAGGCCAATATTGCGGGAGGAGGGGTGGGGTGGGGTGGGGGGCGGTAACAGAATATTTCCATCATATTCAATTTATTCAGAATTTGGTGCCCACCTACCACACTGTGCTTAGATCAATGTAAACATGTATATGCTGAAATCAATCAGATAGATGGGACTTTGAAAGCCCGACGGCTATATTATTTTTGTCCCTATTCCTAATCCTAAAAATGAAACGAATTCATGAAAAATAAAGATAACAAAAGAAATGTTGCCAGGATCCCTACCAACCAAAGCAATTCTTTGAAAAAGACCAGAAACGTCGATTGGATGGAGGGCGAGGGGACGGGGGAAATTCTGAGGACAATTTTGAGATTTTCCAAAACAATCTACTTCAAAAGATGGATATAATTCCAAATGTTGCAGTGCTAAGGGGGGGGGGGAGGAGGGGGGACGTTCCCCTGCTCCATAGTCCCCCGGTCAATGCTGTTTAGAAAAAGCAATGGTCAGTTATTGAACACTTCAGTTGCTCAATGTCATTTGAGACAAATGTCAATTTTGATCATAATTTGAAAGGGCACTTTTGTTTTTACACCTGAATTTATGGCAATATAGAATTTTATAAAGCTAAATACTATTGGCGGGGTTATTTTGTCAGGTAAAAGTAAAGGTGAAATAATACCCCCAAAACGAAGAATATACAGAAATGAAAACAATAAATAGTTGGAAGAAAATTAAAGCTATAATGATGAAGGAAAATTAAAAACAGATTAGGAGCAAGAGTGTGAAACGTGGGGAGTTGACAGCCCGCACGCACAAACACGTTCTCTATCATACATCGAAAACGATACCCCCCCCCCTCTCTCTCTCTCTCTCACACACACACACACACACACACACACACACACACACACACGCCACACACGCACACTATCACACTCTCGCAAACCACAGCTATATGATAAAGTTAAACCCAATTAAAACATCGACAAGCCTAATGCACTGTTACATTAACTTAGTCCATAACAAATATTGTTATTGTAAAGGTAGGCTAGGGCTAATCGCTTATTGGAATACGTTTTAGTGACAGCTTATGTGGCTTTAAGTTTGTTCTTACAACTTGCCGCTCTTTATTGGCGACACTCTCGCCTTTCCTATTGTACATTAGATTCCCAACGCCGTTGTATAATGCAGAGTATTTCAATTTCCAACCACTAAAAAAGGCACTGCAATAAAGATGCATAACACACAGACCATGTGGTTCAATCTGGAACATCTTTCATCCATATAGAGTTCAGGACAACATGGCCGCACTGGCCATATGCAAGGGAGAGCTATTGCAGAGAGAAAGGTGGCTCTCCCTCCCTTGATCATCTCCCCATACGGGTGTGTTCCCGTCTGCACAAGATAGGGTTAGGGCTTTCGGATTAGGGTTAGGATTAGGGATAAGGTCTTACGTCTCGTAGAGATGGGGACATGACACTATTGACAGACAGACACAGACACAGGGACATACGGTATGGGTGAGACCAGAGCAGTGGGTGGATGCCTCATGCCTCCATACTTGGAGCTGGACGACCCCGCCCCCTCCACCAGTCTCTCCCCGTGGGGATACTGGGGGGTCTTTCATTAAAAAAATAGTTCTACCTTCTGGAAGTTCTGTGCTTGTAACTTCCTCTAATCTTCCACTCTGACTCTGCCTTTTCCCTTTGCTTTCTATCATCTATGTTTTTTAATCATTGGCCCATTCTCCGGCCTTCCTTCAAAAAATCTTCCAAATGACTTTCCTTTGAAATTTGAGCTCCTCCGAAATCGAAATGTATTGTCTGTACGTAGCGGGGAGACCAGTGAAAACTGAAAACCAGACACATACGTACCTTACCCATTATGGCCATAAAATGGCCTGGGAACGCAGAAGAGGAGGAAGGTGATATAGACAGGGCCACATCCAGATACGCCCCATGTACGTTGTGTCAGAACACACTGTACTGAAAATACTCTTTGGCGACTCAAAAGCAGTGCAGCGTCTCCTCAGGTTGGCTGCCTCGGCCTTCACTTTTCCCAACGGACACGACAAAAAAAGAAAACGAGACACGCGGATGTTCCGCGCGGAAACCGATGCGCAATCCGTAAATAAGTAAAAGAAGAAAAAAAAAACACGCAAGTGTCCGAATTTCCCCATAGTTTTGTTTCCTTCTCTCTTTTACTTATTGATTATCTCCGCGCGGAAAATCCGGATGTACTGTGTACCAGGCCTAAGCCATTCATGTACAAACACCAACACAAGGTAAAGACCACAATTTCAGGTCAAATTCAACAAAACATCCACTTCAACTGGCTTACAGTAGAGTGTTACTTTATGCTCCATGCATGCGTCTTCATTGCTAGCCTGGATAAGACATGTACCAACAAATGAATCTGTTGGCTGCAGAAGCTTAGATGTATGTAAATGAACTACAACATTAAAGTTGTATTGTAAAACAATTGATGCATTTTCAGCGAGTGGCCCTTAATTTGTGCTGATGTCTTGCACTACACCACACAAAATCCATACAAAGCAAAAACACACACACAAAATGCATACAACTAAACAAAATAATACAACAGAATAATTATTCTGCATCCATTATGTTCAGTTCAATGTTTGGATTAATTTTATATTTTCACGTTGTTGATATGTGCACAAGTGTTCGAGTTCTCTGCAGACACTCACGTGTAGAGATACTTGAAAAGTCAATGCTGCAGAGGAGTTCATTTTGAAGAGGTCTGAAGATGACGTAGCGATGATGATGAGACGACGCATGGAGATGATTGCAGAAGTAGATATGTTTTGCGGGCATGGAGATGATTGCAGAAGTAGAGATGCTTTGCTGGCATGGAGATGATTGCAGAAGGAGATGCTTTGCTGGCATGGAACCGATTGCAGAAGTAGAGATGCTCTGCTGGCATGGAACTGATTGCAGAAGTAGAGATGCTTTGCTGGCATGGAGATGATTGCAGAAGTAGAGATGCTTTGCTGGCATGGAACTGATTGCAGAAGTAGAGATGCTTTGCTGGCATGGAGATGATTGCAGAAGTAGAGATGCTTTGCTGGCATGTAGATTGCAGAAGTAGAGATGCTTTGCGGGCATGGAGATGATTGCAGAAGTAAAGATGCTTTGCGGACATGGAGATGATTGCATTAGTAGAGATGCTTTGCGGGCATGGAGATGATTGCAGAAGTAGAGGTGATTTGCAGACATGGATATGATGATTGCAGATGTAGGAATGCTTTGCGGACATGGATATGACGACTGCAAACGTAGAGATGATTTGCGGACATGGAGATGGGAATTGCAGACGTAGTTTTGCGGACAATGAAGAATGAAGACGTAGAGATGATGGACTACGTTGAAGAGAACTACACAGTTGCACTTTTCATTGGCCTGAAATCAGATCCAAACAGAAAACAAACATGGACTCAGTAATTGCACAGAATGTCAGTCATTACTGAAATGAATGAAACGGTTTCATTCAAATGTTCTCACGCTCGTTGCAAAATAAATCCAATAGCTAATGCTGAGGCCATGAGGACTTAGGCTGATACTATTGCTACAACTACTATTACTACTACTACTACTACTATTGCTACAACTACTACTACGAGTTAACTGGCATAAGCAACTTCCGCTTCCAGTAAAATAAAGTCAGTTAACAGTTAACCGGAATTACAAAAGCCAGTTAACTAGTTCACCGATATGTTATCAAATTTTAGCCCCATATTATGTCAACATTCATTGAGAAGGGGCGTAAAAGGGCTGAGAGCCCTATAAATAGTCCCATACCTGCCTACGTACCGTCCATAGTAGATCTGACCGATTGAACGCTAATCTCATCATCATCCTACCTGCCACTACTACTACTACTACTGCTGCTGCTGCTGCTGCTACTACTGCTACTACTGCTGCTGCTAGTACTAGTGCTACTACAACTACTGCTACTACAACTACTACTGCTACTACTACTACTGCTGCTGCTGCTGCTGCTGCTGCTGCTGTTACTACTACTACTACTACAACTACTACTTTTACTGCTACTACTGCTGCTACCACTACTACTACTATTACTACTACCACTACCGCTACTACTTCTACAACTACTAGGAACATGTGTCTGAAGAGCAAAAAGCAGCAGAAACCTACCTTGACCGTCAAAAGCCTGGCAATGGTGGTTATCGTTCATATCATTGATGACATGGCCATATGGCCTGCCCCAGTGTCCCGTCTGTCACAGTGTGTCAGGAGACTGAAGAAATCAACTGGAGGGAGCGGCTCCCTGGGCAACAGAAACAACCCACACTGGTCAAGTACCTTGTGTTCATGTTTGCATACACTACCATTTCTTCTTCTGTGTTCCCAGGCCATATGACCATAATGGTTAAGGTACGTATGTGTCTGGTTTTCAGTTTCCACTTGTCTCCCCGCTGCGTACAGCCGACACATTCCGATTTCGGAGGAGCTCAAAGAAGAAACATTATTTGGAAGATTTTTTTTTTAAGGCAGGAGAATGGGCCAATAAGTCAGAAAGATAGGCCTACATAATAGAAAGCAAAGGGAAAAGGTAGTCAAAGAGAGTGGCAGATTAGAGGAAGTTACAAGCACAGAACTTCCAGAATGTGGGGGAACTATTTTTGTTTACAAAAGACCCCCGGTATCCCCACGGAGAGATAGACTACAATCAGTTTGAAAACTGAGCAGTATTACTGTTATTGATGTAACATTTCTCATTTCCAGTAGTGTAAACTTACTTCATTGGTCCCTTTTTGACAAGCTAAGAGGAAAGGGAACAGGATATTAAGTGAAGAGTATTTACCACATTGACTATCGTCCATTTGTGCCTTGTGAGCACATGGTCTACAGGCAGTAGGTACAGTGAAACCAGACCAGCTTACAACAGCATGGAAGGCAATGGACAGTATTCAGAACCCTTCCATGCTCTTTGATGTACAGTGAACCCAGACCAGCTTACAACAGCATGGAAGGCAATGGACAGTATTCAGAACCCTTCCATGCTCTTTGACGCACAGTGAAACCAGACCAGCTTACAACAGCATGAAAGACAATGGACAGTATTCAGAACCCTTCCATGCTCTTTGACGCACAGTGAAACCAGACCACAACAGCATGAAAGACAATGGACAGTATTCAGAACCCTTCCATGCTCTTTGACGCACAGTGAAACCAGACCACAACAGCATGAAAGACAATGGACAGTATTCAGAACCCTTCCATGCTCTTTGACGCACAGTGAAACCAGACCACAACAGCATGAAAGGCAATGGACAGTATTCAGAACCCTTCCATGCTCTTTGACGTACAGTGAAACCAGACCAGCTTACAACAGCATGAAAGACAATGGACAGTATTCAGAACCCTTCCATGCTCTTTGACGCACAGTGAAACCAGACCACAACAGCATGAAAGACAATGGACAGTATTCAGAACCCTTCCATGCTCTTTGATGTACAGTGAAACCAGACCACAACAGCATGAAAGACAATGGACAGTATTCAGAACCCTTCCATGCTCTTTGACGCACAGTGAAACCAGACCACAACAGCATGAAAGGCAATGGACAGTATTCAGAACCCTTCCATGCTCTTTGACGCACAGTGAAACCATACCACAACAGCATGAAAGGCAATGGACAGTATTCAGAACCCTTCCATGCTCTTTGATGTACAGTGAAACCAGACCACAACAGCATGAAAGGCAATGGACAGTATTCAGAACCCTTCCATGCTCTTTGACGCACAGTGAAACCATACCACAACAGCATGAAAGGCAATGGACAGTATTCAGAACCCTTCCATGCTCTTTGACGCACAGTGAAACCATACCACAACAGCATGAAAGGCAATGGACAGTATTCAGAACCCTCCCATGCACTTTGACGCACAGTGAAACCAGACCAGCTTACAACAGCATGAAAGACAATGGACAGTATTCAGAACCCTTCCATGCTCTTTGATGTACAGTGAAACCAGACCACAACAGCATGAAAGACAATGGACAGTATTCAGAACCCTTCCATGCTCTTTGATGTACAGTGAAACCAGACCACAACAGCATGAAAGACAATGGACAGTATTCAGAACCCTTCCATGCTCTTTGATGTACAGTGAAACCAGACCACAACAGCATGAAAGACAATGGACAGTATTCAGAACCCTTCCATGCTCTTTGATGTACAGTGAAACCAGACCACAACAGCATGAAAGACAATGGACAGTATTCAGAACCCTTCCATGCTCTTTGACGTACAGTGAAACCAGACCGGCTTACAACAGCATGGAAGACAATGGACAGTATTCAGAACCCTTCCATGCTCTTTGACGTCAACTCATTTCCTCCAGGGACAGAAATGTGACTATTACTGGATTGGCGATTTACCTTTGCATTTTGTTTTCAATTTGTGTGATTGAATAGAAAATCGATAATCAAAAACAAAGATCATGGTAGTGGGCATAGTTCTCACATTGAACCTGATAGAACAAAATTCATTTAAAAACGCACCAACTTCAAAGTTCGTTTCATAACTTGAACAATGCCCTCGACAAGAAATAGAGAGAAAAAAACCCAGACAAAAACATGATTTGAATAGAATGCGTTTTGTGACAAACCACACCATGTTTTCTAAAAACACAAAAAACAAAAAAAACATGCCTACCTTTACAGTAAAAACCCTGTCATCATTGTCATTGTTATCGTCGATAACATCCTCGACCACAAAGTGCCCTGGGGGAGGGTGTGTGCGTGTGTTGCAGACAGTGATGTCTGGATGAACATTTCATGGTTCTCTGCTCGTTAAATCTGCAATGGGAAAACAACAAATAACACTTAAAATTCCTCCAGTTCAAAGTTTAAATCGCCTGCGATTTTCAACAGCGACGAAAAAAGTTGCTTGTAATTCTATCGACGCTAAAATCGCTTGCGATTTTTGATGGCACTATTCAAACACCGCGTTAAGCAAAAACCCGTTCGCACCTACGGAATTGCACCAGTACCACAAGTTTCTTTTGGAAACCATGCTGGCTGAAAAAATATTCGTGATATTTTAGCTCCACCCACTTTCACACTATTTTCGACGTCGACAAAAAAACAATTCGCTTCACCAGCAAATAAAATCAAATCGCGAGCGATGTTTCAATGACTGCTCGCGATTATCGCGCCTATGGGTGTACAGAAGGACTAATGGTAGTGGCGATATAATGTAATCGTGGGCGATCATCGCCGTCAATTTATCGCCTTTAACCCTTTCACCGCCAACGTCGCATTTTTGCACCACAATGATTCAACACCCATGGCACTAAAAGGCATCAAATCAGGGTCCGTTATCCAAAGACCCCATTATCTTAATTTTGGGAGGTAAGGATACGCCTTGCTTTAAATATGTCAGAGGAATCCCCAATATTACAGACAGATTTTTGTCTACCCAGGTAAGTTTAATGGACATTTTTTGCTGAAAAATGTTTGTCGGTGAAAGGGTTAAAATCACGCATATGGAATTCTGACTATTTGTATATGGAAAGAAACACGCTATTTTTATGTTCGCCCAAAAGCTTACCTTGACAGTCTGTCGTCATCGTGGCTATGGTCGATGACTTTGTCGGCCACACAGTCGGTGTCCAGGGAGTGGATTGCAGCCAGTTTGGGTCAGCACAGCATCCAAGGCGTCTGCAATGGTAACAATGACAATTCAGGTCAACGTTCTTCAGTGACCAGCACCACTCCATGTCCAAGGCGTCTGCAATGGTAACACAAGGACAAGTCAGGTCAACGTTCTTCACTGACCAACACCACTCCTTGTCCAAGGCGTCTGCAATGGTAACAAGGACAATTCAGGTCAACGTTCTTCAGTGACCAACACCACTCCATGTCCAAGGCGTCTGCAATGGTAACAAGGACAAGTCAGGTAAACGTTCTTCAGTGACCAACACCACTCCATGTCCAAGGCGTCTGCAATGGTAACAAGGACAAGTCAGGTCAACGTTCTTCACTGACCAGCACCACTCCATGGCCAAGGCGTCTGCAATGGTAACAAGGACAAGTCAGGTCAACGTTCTTCACTGACCAGCACCACTCCATGGCCAAGGAGTCTGCAATGGTAGCAAGGACAAGTCAGGTCAACGTTCTTCACTGACCAGCACCACTCCATGGCCAAGGCGTCTGCAATGGCAACACAATAACAATTCAGGTCAACGTTCTTCACTGACCAGCATAGTTCCGTTGGAAGATTTACATTGACCACAATTCTAGTGAAAAACGTTTAGTAGTAGTAGTAGTAGTAGTAGTAGTAGTAGTAGTAGTAGTAGTAGTAGTAGTAGTAGTAGTAGTAGTAGTGGCAGTGGCAGTAATAGTAGTAGAATAGTAATAGTAATGGGGTTTGTGGGCCTCGCAGCCCTTTTTTATACTGTTTTGGTGGTCTGCTTTCTATTCGAAATCCTATTCCTTTAATAGGCTATGGACTTCAATTATTCAAACCTTTTACCTCTTCAGTTACATTCGGATCCTGATCCAATTCTTTTTTTACTACACTACTCACAAAAAGTTAAGGATCACTATGAGAAAACAGGTGCGCAAGAAACTCCGTTCGCTCCTGTTATTTTTTTCTCAGTCAAGCCAAATTGTTATGAATTCTTGTTCAGCTGTAAGTGGGCGATGTTGTGTTAGTGGAAACATTGCATGTGATTCTCTATTACTGAGCTTGGCAGCAAAAGAAAAAGCGGAAACTTGCGAAAAAGGACCTTGTTTTGGATCGTTCTGCATGAACACATTGCACAAGCCAGATGGAAAAACCATTATGCACGTGCAAGCACTGCTGTTTATGTGTGAGATGCTGTCTCTTGCTTGGCTTTATAAGAAGACATACCACCAGTATTAGGCCTGATTTGACAATGCCTCCACGACGAAAATTGAGCGACTTGGATAGGGGACGAGCTGTTGCATGGTTCCAAGATGGTGTTCCCAAGCGAGAAGTGGCCAGGCGACTTCAGGTGTCCATCTCGGTCATTGTCAGACTGATTCAACGCTTCACAGCCACTGGGAGGGTCCATGAAAGACGCAGATCTGGTCGACCGAAGAAGACAACTCCACGTGAAGATCGTCTCATTGAACGACAAGCCCTGCAGACAAGAACAGCCTCTTCCAGCATCATTCGAAGGCAGCTGAGGGTGGCTACTAACATCAACATCAGCCAGCAGACCATACGGAACCGCCTTCATGGGTTTAACCTCCGTTCTCGTCGCCCAGCTGTACGGCCACGCTTAACTCCAGCCCATAGGGCAGCACGCCGCGCCTTCTGCAGACGTCACGTGAGGTGGACACGTCAGCAATGGTCCCAGGTCCTGTTCAGTGATGAATCACGCTTCACCCTGAACCACAACGACGGCCGACTGAGGGTCTGGAGGCGCCCAGGGGAACGCTTTATTGACGCCACTGTCCAAGAAAAGGTGGCCTTTGGTGGAGGTTCTGTAATGGTCTGGGGGGCCTTCAGCCTTCACCACAGAACACCCTTGTATCATGTACAGGGTAACCTGACTGGCCTCCGATACCGGGATGAGATCCTTCGACCGCTGGCTGTGCCTACACTGCAGCAGATGGGACCGCCGGCTGTCTACCAGGATGACAACGCTCGCCCCCACAGGGCAAGGGTGGTCAACGACTTCCTGCAGCAGTCTGGAGTCAACAGAATGGAGTGGCCAGCATGCAGTCCCGATCTCAACCCGATTGAGAACCTCTGGGATGAGCTGGATCGCAAAGTGAGGAGCAACCACCCCCCTCCCAGGGATGCCCAGCACCTCTACCAGATGCTGCAGGCTGAGTGGCAGGCGCTTCCACAGAGGATCTTCACCACCCTGGTCAACTCCATGAGGACTCGCTGCGTCGAGTGCCAGAACAGCCATGGCGGATACACGCATTACTGAACTTTCGGGAGCATCAGAATGCCCTGTCTTGTGATTTCAATGACTTTGGGAAATCAAATTTCGATACGTACCCACTTTGATCAAATGTACAGACCAAACGATTGCTCGAAATTGAAGGCAATTGTGTATCGTTATCACTAAAGCATTGAATTAAATGTTGGCCAAAATTCAACGCATTGGCTTTCTTATTTGGAAAGTTATGAATTAGTTTGCAAGTGATCCTTAACTTTTTGTGGATAGCTTATATTAATATTAGGAGCACATTTTCATGTCAGTAGGATATTGTTCCAATGTCGTACAACTGAGAAAATGTGCGTAATTTAGTATTAAGCCGTGTCAGTTATTTCTCCTCGCAATGTCTTGTAACATTCACAGTATTTTCACATAAATATCAAGTTACAACTAAAACTTGTGTACAGTTGTATTAGGTCGCCTCTTAGTGTAGTAGTAAGAAAGTTTTCCTAATGGCATCTGCGTGTGTTTTTCATTTTTCTCTATACTTCTTTTCATTGCGACTCACTCTCGAGAATCGAATATTGAACATTGGCACGGAACGCCTTGCCTTATTTGCTAAATGCCTGCAATGAAAACAGTTCCCGTTCCAGTTTTCACTTCTTCGGGAAAAAAATGAACAAAGAAAAAGGGCAATAAGTTTTCCACATGTAACCCCGCAAGAGAAGAGCATTCGCTTCTTCCCTCAATGGATTACCTTCTCCTACGGGAAACAATTGTCATTGCCACGGCAGAAATAAAACAATTGTTTCTTGTTCATTTATCTAACAGTATTATTTTTATTCCAGCTTGGCAATAGATGTTCGGAAAAACAATGTCTTTTTACCACAAAATCGGATTGTGGACCATGAAAAAGTAGGACAAACGTTTGTCCTACCAAATAATGGAAGGTCACTCGCGCAAACCGCGAAAATAAAGCATCGTGGCTATTTGCGAACATTTCCTAGACTATTAGTATTACCGTTAATGTCTTAGTTTTCATGTAAATGCAAATATTTAGTATTCATATTTAACCCTTTCACCGCCAAAGTCTCATTTTAGCCCCATATATAGTGATTTAACACCTATGTCATTAAAAGGCATCAAATTGGGGTCTATTATCCAAAGACCCGATTGTCTTAGTTTGGGGAAGTAAGGATAGACATATTATGTCACAGAAGATTTCCCAATACTGCAGATGGATTTTGTTCTCTACATGGGCAGGTAAATGTAATGGCAATTTTTGGCTGAAATATGTCTGGCGTTGAAAGGGTTAATGTTCACTGAATCTCTCTGGACAATACTTTCACTCAGAAGGAAATGTTGCGGCAGCCAATGTTTGTCGCAACCAAGGCGGGAATTATTTTGTTTTCATTATTCAACACCACTTTATCCCAGTTTTGTAATTGTTTTAATTTTCACGTACATTTTAGAGACGGTTGAAAAAAAAGAAAAAAAAGAAACGGACCGTGTTCAGTGGGCCTATCTGTATTGCTGTAGTAGTAGCATTGTTAGGGCCGAGATAGGCCGAGGTAGGCCGAGATAGGCCGAGGTAGGCCGAGATAGGCCGAGGTAGGCCGAGATAGACCTTGGGCCCTTTTCCACCCCTTCTTGATTTTTGTGCATACTTATTTGTTGGTCTGCTAATGCTTGTTCTATCTTAAATGAATCGCTTAAAAAAAATTAAATTGGAAATAAAGGCAGTTTATTGAAAAAGACATTTTGTTCAAATTTGTGACATTTTGAAATGCTTAATCAATTGCTTTCAACAATATACACTACTCACAAAAAGTTAAGGATCACTATGAGAAAACAGGTGTGCAAGAAACTCCGTTCGCTCCTGTTATTTTTTTCTCAGTCAAGCCAAATTGTTATGAATTCTTGTTCAGCTGTAAGTGGGCGATGTTGTGTTAGTGGAAACATTGCACGTGATTCTCTATTACTGAGCTTGGCAGCAAAAGAAAAAGCGGAAACTTGCGAAAAAGGACCTTGTTTTGGATCGTTCTGCATGAACACATTGCACAAGCCAGATGGAAAAACCATTATGCACGTGCAAGCACTGCTGTTTATGTGTGAGATGCTGTCTCTTGCTTGGCTTTATAAGAAGACATACCACCAGTATTAGGCCTGATTTGACAATGCCTCCACGACGAAAATTGAGCGACTTGGATAGGGGACGAGCTGTTGCATGGTTCCAAGATGGTGTTCCCAAGCGAGAAGTGGCCAGGCGACTTCAGGTGTCCATCTCGGTCATTGTCAGACTGATTCAACGCTTCACAGCCACTGGGAGGGTCCATGAAAGACGCAGATCTGGTCGACCGAAGAAGACAACTCCACGTGAAGATCGTCTCATTGAACGACAAGCCCTGCAGACAAGAACAGCCTCTTCCAGCATCATTCGAAGGCAGCTGAGGGTGGCTACTAACATCAACATCAGCCAGCAGACCATACGGAACCGCCTTCATGGGTTTAACCTCCGTTCTCGTCGCCCAGCTGTACGGCCACGCTTAACTCCAGCCCATAGGGCAGCACGCCGCGCCTTCTGCAGACGTCACGTGAGGTGGACACGTCAGCAATGGTCCCAGGTCCTGTTCAGTGATGAATCACGCTTCACCCTGAACCACAACGACGGCCGACTGAGGGTCTGGAGGCGCCCAGGGGAACGCTTTATTGACGCCACTGTCCAAGAAAAGGTGGCCTTTGGTGGAGGTTCTGTAATGGTCTGGGGGGCCTTCAGCCTTCACCACAGAACACCCTTGTATCATGTACAGGGTAACCTGACTGGCCTCCGATACCGGGATGAGATCCTTCGACCGCTGGCTGTGCCTACACTGCAGCAGATGGGACCGCCGGCTGTCTACCAGGATGACAACGCTCGCCCCCACAGGGCAAGGGTGGTCA
>CM065694.1:56525919-56528419 GCA_017654935.2 Phymorhynchus buccinoides | reverse complement strand
TTTATTTTTAAAAAAGAAGGAATGGACTTTCATTTTTATTCATCAAAAGAACTGAACGCACTTATTATATTATATCAGAATCTAGGTCCAGAAGATGTTTTAAAGTGCTAATATTTACTGGGTTTTTTTTAAGTGTTAATATTTGGTATTGATAACATTATCTTACAACGTAGTTAATAGGCTTTTTGGGACCTGGGGGGGGGGGGGGGTGCGTGCGCGCGCGCGCGTGCGTGCGTGAATATTCTATTAAGAGCTCTGAACCCTTCTTTCAGGTGAGTCCATCCATGTGTGTGCATGCGTGCGCGCGCGTGTGTGTCTGCCTGTCTGTCTGTCTGTCTGTCTGTCTGTCTGTCTGTCTGTCTGTCTGTCTGTCTGTCTGTTCCATACCTCTACTAGGAGCTCTGAAGCCCCCTTTCAGATGGATCCAGCCATCCGCGGCTCTCACGTTGCCCTTACTGGCCGCCGTCACATAGTCCTTGGTGCCGTCTGAAATCATCGTTGAAAAATGAAATGGAATGGAATCAAATGAAATGGAATGGAATGGAACGCACCGTAACGTAATGGAAAACCACCTTTAAGTGATGAAATAGGCCTACGGTGTAAAGAGAGGATCAGAACGAATGACTCACAAGAATCTAAGAGATGCATTTTACATTCAAATTCGTAGTATTTACTGTGCGAACATACTACACGCAAACAGACGCGCGCACACGCACGCACACACACATGCACACATACCGTGCGCGTGTGCACGCACCTACGCACGCACGCGCGTGCGCGCACATACACACACACACTCACACTCAAATACACGCATCTTCTCTTCTCCTTACTTTAATTTATTCCATCCATTCTTTCTATATAAAAAAAATCTGTTTCTATGCATACTGACCACTCTCATCGATCTGTCCTTATCATTATCGTTATCGTCATCATCATTATCATCTCCTCGTTCTCCTCCTCCTCCTCCTCCTCCTCCTCCTCCTCATCATCATCATCATCATCATCATCATCATCATCATCATTATCATTACCATCCTCATTACCATCATCATTGCCATCCTTCTCATCATCATCATTACTATCCTCATTCTCATCATCATCATCATCATCATTACCATTATCATTACCATCCTCCTCATAATCATCATCATTACCATCATCATTACCATCATCATTGCCATCCTCATTACCATCCTCCTTCTCATCATCATCATCATCATCATTACCATTATCATTACTATCCTCCTCATAATCATCATAATTACCATCATCATTACCATCATCATCATTACCATCATCATCATCATCACCATCATTGCCATCCTCCTCCTCATCGTGACCATCCTCCTCATCATCACCATCATCATCATCATCCTCATCATCATCACCATCATCATCACCATCATCATCATCATCACCACCAGCATCATCATCATCATCACCACCAGCACCATCATCATCATCATCATCATCATCATCATCATCATCATCATCATCATCATCACCATCATCACCATCACCATCATCACCACCATCATCATCATCATCGTCATCATCATCATCACCATCATCATCATCATCACCATCATCATCATCATCATCATCATCACCTGTATAGGTGAACTCCATCTTTAGCTGCACCTGTTGTCCGGTGTCGGAGTCGGCATATAGTTTGACGAAGCCATCCATCATCATTATCATCATCATCATCATCATCATCATCATCATCATCACCATCATCATCATCACCATCACCATCATCATCATCACCTGTATAGGTGAACTCCATCTCTAGCTGCACCTGTTGTCCGGTGTCGGAGTCGGCATACAGTTTGACGAAGCCATCCATCATCAACATCATCATCATCACCATCATCATTATCATCACCATCATCATTATCATCACCATCATCATTATCATCACCATCATCATTATCATCACCATCATCATCATCATTATCATCATGACCATCATCATCACCATCATCATTATCATCACCATCATCACCATCATCATCACCTGTATAGGTGAACTCCATCTCCAGCTGCACCTGTTGTCCGGTGTCGGAGTCAGCATACAGTTTGACGAAGCCATCCGTCATCATCATCACCATCATCATCACCATCATCATCATCATCACCATCATCATCACCTGTATAGGTGAACTCCATCTCTAGCTGCACCTGTTGTCCGGTGTCGGAGTCAGCATACAGTTTGACGAAGCCATCCATCATCATCATCACCACCATCATTATCATCACCATCATCACCATCATCATCACCTGTATAGGTGAACTCCATCTCTAGCTGCACCTGTTGTCCGGTGTCGGAGTCAGCATACAGCTTGACGAAGCCATCCGCACTGTACCACTGTCCAGGCTGCACGTCAATGTATTGGCTGGGACCTTGCCACGAATATTTCCTGGTGTAAAGCAGTGTCAATGGTCAGGTCAGGTAGGACGACTAGGCCTCGCGGCCTCTCAAGCGTCCTTTCTC
>CM065694.1:56490919-56520919 GCA_017654935.2 Phymorhynchus buccinoides | reverse complement strand
CGGCTCTCCGTAGAGTTTATCTATTGCATTGTAGTGTCGTGTACTGTACTGTGATGTAAGGAATTCAGGAGAGAAACACTTGATTGAGGGAGGCTTCTTCTCTGAACACCCTCTGTTGTCCGGCTCTCCGTAGAGTTTATTTTCACATCAAAAGAAAGATGGAAACAGAGGTTATATTGACATTGTGAATTTCTGTGTTATTGTTTCAAAATTATGTGTGCTTATTCATTGGCTGTTTTGTTTAGGCCTATTTATTTGTTTGCTCTGTGTGTGTGTGTGTGTGTGTGTGTGTGTGTGTGTGTGCGCGCGCGCGCACGTGTGTGTCTGTGTGTGCATGCGTATGTATGTGTCTGTGTGCGTGCGGATGTGCATGTGTGTGAGTGTGTGCATGATTTGTGTGTGTATGTGTGGGTCTGTGTGTATGTGTGCTTTGTGTGATCGGCTGGCTGTCTGTTTATCTGTTTGTCTGTGTATGTGTTTGCTAGGTTGTTTTATCCTTACAACAAATGTCTTTGGGGGGGAGGTGATTTGGAGGTTAAGGTGTTGGTAGGTATATGGGATAGAAGAGAGTAGCGGTTAATGGTGGATTTTTATTAATCCCTACTATCTATTTAACTTAATACTTACCAACACCTGAAACAATTGCATTAGCGTTAAGCGACCTGGAGCTATACCATAGCACATAGAAAAACGAAAGTAGGCCTCTGGCCTTGACCCCTAGCCGGATGTGGGGCGGGAGTGATCCCCCCTTACCGGTCTAGCAGTGGCTAGGCCAATGAGCGCCTACTTCCGCCATTACGCAATTTTACAGGAAGCATCTTAATTAGTGAGGGAGGATACAAGGGAGGGTACCTCGTTTGTTTCAGGTGTTGGTAAGTATTAAGTTAAATAGATAGTAGGGATTAATAAAAATCCACCAATCTACTTTAACCATACTGTACCAACACCTGAAACAATTGCAGATTACCAAAGTGGAGGAGGGTAGATGCTTCAATACCCCCAAACCACAGAGTGAGAGCAAGAACCTGGGAGCTTTTTTCCCACGAACACTCTTCTGAAAAACAGAACCCCTGTACTCCCTTTTTTTTTTTTTTTTTCCCCCTTAGACAACTAGGTAATCCTAGGCAAAAGAGTTGGGGGAAAAAGGGGGGGTGGGGTGTGTGTGCCCCAATATTGCCCCAAAACATCATTGCAATGATATACCCACTAAAAAACAACATAGGGGGTGGCTGATGGGAGCTTGTCCCCGTACTCACTGGTTTTAGAGGGAGACGGAGGTCTGGGCGACAACTACCTTCTTGATCGTGAAGGAGTCGTCGTCGTGCTGCGTGGAGATGTCCCGCAGGTAGAAGCTGAGGAAGGTGTTGAGCGACCTCCAGTAAGCGGATGACATTATTTTAACCATGGGCACCCCCTTAACCAGAGCGAGCGAGGCGCTGATTGCGCGGAGCTCGTGGACCCTGACAGAGCCAGATGGCAGGCTAACTGGAGACTGAGAATAGGAAAGCTTGATACAGTCTAGCAACCATCTAGCAACCGTGTTCTTTGAAACGTCCTTAGTGTACTTAGGGTTGATAGAGAGAAACAGTCTCCTCCTAGAACCCCTAAAACCCTTGGTTCTGGAGAGATAGGACCTGAGGGCGCGGACCGGACAAAGGAAGCGGTCGGCGTCATCCGGACAGAGGATAGTCCTAAGACTGGGGATGGAGAGAAGAGGTGACTCGACATCGCCGGGTTGATTTTTGGCCCTGAACTCGGGCAGAAAGCAAAGAGAAACCGACGAAAAATCCCCGGAGAACTCCACGTCCCTGGGGAGTCCGCTAAGGGCGTGGAGGCCACTGACCCGTCTGGTCGAAGCCAAAGCAATCAAGAAAACCGTCTTGAGAGTGAGGACTTTGAGGGAAAGGGAAGAGAGAGGTTCACAACGATCCCTTAAATAATTCAACACAAGAAACACGTCCCACTGAGGGACCCGGACAGTCCTCGCCGGGGCCCGTAAACGCACCGCGTCCAGGAAGTGGGAAACCTGCGGAGCGGAAAGCTTAGAGGTTCGGTCAAAACCCAAAGCTAATGAAATGGTGTTGATGAGAGAGGCCCTGTAGCCAGAAAGGGTCTGAGCAGAGAGGCCCTTAGTTCTGTACAGATGAGACAAGAACTCCACAAACTGGACTGTGGAAGGGCGCAGCGCGTCAAATTTCTTGCGCGCGCAGAAAGAGAACCATGCCTTCCAGCGCAAATCGTACAAGGCATTGGTGGATTGGCGCCGAGAGGTCAGCAGAAGTTCCACGGTTCTCGAAGAGAAGCCCTGTCGCCGGAAACCGAGTTTTATAGTTTCCATGCGGCCAGGTTTAGCCTGAAAGGGTTTGGATGGCCTAGACCGCTCCTTGGCTGGAGGAGGGTCTTGGGTGTGAGCCCCAGCATGAGGGGGCCGTCCCTGGCCAGAGCCAGCAGTTCTGGAAACCAGTGTTGAGTCGGCCAATGGGGCGCGACGAGGATCATGTCTGGTCTTTCCAGGAGGCACTTGGCCAAGACTTTCGTGAGCAACGCAGTCGGGGGGTAGGCGTAAACCGACATCCCTGACCAAGACATCGCAAAGGCGTTGCGGGCCAAGGCCTGAGGGTCCCTGACTGGGGACACGTACAGAGGTAGACGATTGCTGTACCTCGTGGCAAAGAGATCCACCATGGGCTTGCCCCAGCGTCTCCAGACTGGGGTCAAGGCCCGATGCGCAATCGTCCACTCCGTTTGAAGCACCTGATGAGAGCGGCTGAGTTGGTCCGCCAGAACATTGAGTTTTCCCGGGACAAACTCCACTGACAGGGAGATCCCGTGGCTGTCGGCCCAAACCAGAGTGTCCTCCGCCGTCAGAGACAGGGAGGCTGAGCGGGTGCCCCCCTGACGACGGAGGTACGCCAAGCTGGTCGAGTTGTCTCCGCAGACCGTGACCTCCTTTCCCCGAATCGCGGGGAGAAAGTGGATCAGGGCCAGCCGGATGGCTTCCAACTCGAGCCAGTTGATATGGAGACGTGTTTGTGGCTCTGTCCACACGCCCGAGGCTTCTTCCGTCTCCATATGGGCTCCCCACCCGCTTAGGGAGGCATCCGTGTGGATGAACAGCTGGGAACCCAAACGACTGATTGGGACCATGCTGTTCATCCAACACGGGTCGGTCCAAGCCATGACCGCCGTCCGAAACCAATCCCCCAACGCGACCTGCTGGTCGAAGTGGGATGGGTCCAGGATGCGCGCCGTCAACTCCCGTTGCAGTGGCCTTTTGCGCACTCTGCCCAACGGGAGGAGCTCCGCTACCGACTCCATGAGGCCCAAAAGGCTGAGGAGTCGGCGAAACGTGGCCGACTTCGCCTCTGAGAGGTCGGCCACGAGACTGACAATGGCTGAAAGCCTGCCCTCGGACGCCGTGACCGTAAAGTTCACGGTGTCGAAGCACATGCCGAGATAGGTGAAGGTCTGAGAGGGGGTCAGATCTGACTTCTTGGAGTTGATGCGGAACCCCAGCCGAAGCGAGAGGTCCACAAGAACTCGGGTGTGGTCGAGCGAGAGAGCGCGAGAGGATGCGAGTAAAAGCCAGTCGTCGAGAAAGACCTTTAACCGCAGCCCCTGCGAGCGGGCCAGAGCGGCCAGCTCTCTGGTCACCTTGGTGAAGATCCAGGGGGCCAGAGAGAGACCGAATGGTAGGGCGTTGAATTGGAAAGTTTCTCCCTTCCAGACGAAGCGGAGAAACTTTCTGCGGGAAGGGTGGATGGACAGATGGAAGTAAGCGTCTTGCAAGTCCACTGAGGTTGCCCAGTCCCCTGGACGTATGAACGAACGGACCGTGGACGGAGTTTCCATCTTGAACCTGGTTTTGTGAAGAAACTTGTTCAGCGGAGACAGATCCAGAACAGGGCGGTAACCGCCCGACTTCTTCGTGACCGTGAAGAGACGCGAGTAGAAACCGGGTCCTGGAAGAGGGACCCGGGAGACTGCGCCCTTGACGACCAGAGAGTCGACTTCCTGTTGCAGTATCGCCAACCGTACTGGGTCTGCCGGGGGGGAGAAAGCGATCGGTTTTGCCGAGAGTGGCGGTTCTAGCTCGAAGGGGAACCGATACCCTTCCCGCACGACGCCGAGAATCCAGGCGTTGTCGACAAGAGAGCGCCAAGCGGGATACGCCTGAGACAGGGCATCCACGCTGGACGCCACGACGCCTGCCGGTTCCCGGCAGCGCGCGGGCTCTACCGAAAAGACTGTTGCGGCTTCCCGCCGGCCGGTCGGGAAGAGCCCCTCGTAGAGGGGTTGCGAGGGCGGTAAGGACGGAGACCTCTCGTGTGCCTAGCCACGTACTGAGAGGACTTGGAGTCCTGAGTCCTCGGGAAGATTGAGCGCTTTCTGCGCTCCAGGGACCGACCCCCTGGCCTGAACCGAGCAGAGTGCGATTCCGAGCTCTGCCTGGCCTGCTTGACTAGCAGAGCCAACATGGCCTCGTGGCCGTCCTGAGCCTTACGCTCCGAAGACAGCTTGATCACCGAGCCGAGAGCTTCCTCCCCGAAGAGGCCCGAAAGGGGAAGAGGAAGGGAACGGAGTTGCTCTTTCTCCCTTGCCGAGAGGGTTTTTGCCTTCGCGAGAAAGCTGTCCCTTGCGATCGCGGAGGTTTGGACCTTGAGGGAGGCGAGGACATCCGTAAGACTCTGGAGAGCCTCACCGAGCGCGGCGAGAGAGACTCCCACAGCCGGTTCGTCGACTTGCTCGAACAAGCGAAAGTCCATCGGGGACCGAGAGGGAGCAGAGCTCCCCAAGGAGTCCGAAGCGGTTTGAGCGAGAGAACTCGCGACCCCGCAGCCTTTGAGAGCGTCCGAAAGAGCTACTTCGAGGGTCCTGAAGGAGGAGGCCTTGAGGGTGAAAGAGTGACATCCTTCCGAACACTTGAGTCTGTCACTCTCTACCCCCGAGGGTTTTGAGAAACGGGCGAAAGGGAGATAGTCGGCATGGAGACCCAGAACCGTCCGGAACTGGGGAACCAAGAAAGAGCCGGAGGACGAAGACTCTTCGCGACTGCGCACAGAGTGGCCTTGAGCGAAGCGCCTGTCGTCCAACAGCCTTCCTGTACGCAACGATTCCTCCGCCCGGAGAATAGACTCCTGGAGGCAGGAGGGAGGCTGAAGGAAAAGATGGTCTTTCCCTTGCTGGAAAGAGCCAGCCGACTGGCCTGTGGCCGAGGCCGAGACGGGAGCGGAGAGGCGGACCACATCCGGGCACGCCCCGCCGATCACGTCCAGGAGGGCCTGGTTGGAAGAGTCCCGCACAACTGGAGGGTCGACGGGTGAAGCGGGAGGAGGAAGATTGCGAAAAGATTCCCTGATGGCTTTGAGAAGACGCTCGTCCAATGCCGGAGGAGAACGTGTCGGAGACAAAGAAGCCTCCGAGGATCCGTGGTTCATGGGTGAACCCGGCCGAGAGAGGCCTAGATCTGGTTCGCCAACGGAAGACTGTGGGGAGAGGGCTCCATCCTGCCCGCGGCCCGGGGAGCCAGGGAGGCCGAGGCCTCCCCGGTGACCCGCCGGGGGAGGCCCATCCTGTCCGCGGTCTGGAGTGCCGGGGAGGCCGCGGCCTACTAGGCCACGGCCCCCGAGGCCTCCTACCGAGGGAGGCCCGGGCCTGAGGGAGGCCCGGTGGGGGAGGCCCGAGGGAGACGGAGAGGCCAAGCGGGGCCGCTTGCCACCACGGTCGGCCGACCGGGGGCTACGGTGGCCCGAACGGCGGTAGGCCGCACTGGCGGGGAGGCCTTCGTCCACCGGCTCCGGGTCCATCCGGAGCCGAGGTGTAGGGCCTCCAGGCCTGGAATAGACTCGACCGGTGTCCCCACCATTGGGGGGATCACCGGGAGAACCTCTCGGACAGAGGCCCGCGGCCAGGGCGAAGCGTCCATGAGAGGCACCCTTCACGCCGTCGGAGACTTTCCGACGACGAGGGGGTGTTAGCCGGTAGGCCTCGGGCTCCCCGGCCGGGGAGGTGTCGAGAGGCCTACGGCCTTCCGGGCTCGAGTTCCCTTCGAGACACCGGGATGTCTGCCCGAGGCCCCAGTCGTAAGACCTCGACCTATGGTCGGAAGGGGACCTCCTTCGCCCTCCCTCGAAAGGGGTGGGGAGACTAGGCGGGCCCCCGAGTGCAAACTTGCCACTCGGGGCGACAGACATGCGCGGCTGCGACTTATCCCACGAAGTTGAAGTCGAAGCCCGGGTAGAGGTGGTGGCCTTGGTGGAGAGAGGCCTCCTGTCTGAACAGAAAGGCACAACCGGACCTAAAGACGAATCTGGCCTAGAGGCCTTACACTTCGGTGGTGAGAATGTGAAACCCGACAACACTGGGACCGAAGAGGGCCTAGGAGGCCCACACGGTGAAGACTGAGAATGAGAGCGCTGAGACTTGGAGTGCTTGGACCTCGATTTGTGAGAAACTGAACGGATGGATTTATCCGAAGATTCCTTAGAACGGAAACGGCCTGCTTCGTCCCTAGGAAGAGGAGAATGGACCACGGGGTCAACCTGAACTTTAGGAGAAACATTCGAGTTTGAGCCAGAAGTGGCCATATCGTGTGCGTGCGCGCGTGCACTGGAGCACGGCGAGTGAGCGACGCGACAAAGAAAATTATATCTCAAGTTCTAGAAAAGAGAGAACTATAAAAACTGAGTCAATCGAGACTCAGATACACCCTATGTCCGATGATAGGAGGAAATGGAACAAACCCACCTAGTTAGAGTGCAATAGAAGAAAAAAGTCAGAGTGCTGGTAGCCCAGGTCTTGCCATGAACGCTGGAAAATAGTAATGGCGGAAGTAGGCGCTCATTGGCCTAGCCACTGCTAGACCGGTAAGGGGGGATCACTCCCGCCCCACATCCGGCTAGGGGTCAAGGCCAGAGGCCTACTTTCGTTTTTCTATGTGCTATGGTATAGCTCCAGGTCGCTTAACGCTAATGCAATTGTTTCAGGTGTTGGTACAGTATGGTTAAAGTAGATTGGCAGGTTTTATTTTTGAATCTCTCTCTCTCTCTCTCTCTCTCTCTGTCTTAAGCAGCAAAAATAGATTCCGCCTTCTAATTTGACCAAGGGAAGCAAGTAGAATAAGCCATTAGAAGAAAATCACATCAGCCCACCAGAAACGCTCATTCTTTGTAGTCCTCCATCTCCTCCCCCCCTCCCCCCCGCTCTCTCTCAGACAAACACACACACACACACTCACAGACACACACACAAACACATATCTTTAATCAGAAACAGATAGTTTATTCACAAAATATCGCCAAAACTCCAGACATGTCATCCTTCAGCAGTAGTTCAAGAAATAGTAAAGATTTGTTCAGCAGTTCTCAGAGGGGAAAAAAACAACCACCGTAAAACAGAACAATAGTCCTGGTCAACACACAATCCTGGACAGCACAAACATTAACGCAATGACTGATCACCGCAACAGTCAGGACGGGCTCTTTCTTTTGGGCTGGTTGTGGCATTCAGACAGACGATAAGGCAAGTATTTAGTATCAAGACACAGGGGGGGGTAAAAAAAAAAATTAAAATCAAAAATGACTTTTGCTCCTTTTTTGCTACATGCAAGAATGTTGACAAAATAGTGTGCACAATCAAAGCAAATATCAATCATTTCACCTCTAATTCTTTTTGCTTTAAAATTAAAACTTGTTCAAACAAAACCTAAAAAAAAACCTCTAAAAACAATATGAGACGGTGAAATGTATGCAATGTTACTTTTGGCAGCTTGAATCACTGTGATCGCACGCGTCTGGTCATTAAAAACTGGCCCCAGAAAATGCTGGCTTTGAGCGCGGTTTATGGCCAATCCATATCTAATAAATGCAAATATATATGCAAACATCCTCTTTGGAATACATTTCCCTCTGATGTATGATGCGCATAGAAATAGAAAATGTTTTCAGAAAGCTCTTAGTCATCAAAGTTTGGTCATCAAATGTCTAAGTGCAAAAATGTTTCAGAGTATAAAACGATTAACAACCCAGCAAGCAATCATTTTTAATAAGTTTGTTTATTCGTCTACCTGATTACTGTCTTTTTCTTTTTTTTAAAAATGCATCGAGAAAAATGCAGAATATACTCTTATTGTTTTATAAAACTGGCTTAACAAACTTCAAGGTCTACGTTAAAGTTGTAAAAAAACACAAAAACAATCAATATTTTTTATTTTTAAAAATGTCAGATCCTGTACCTAATTACTTTACCATATTTTACGGACTATAAGGCAATACTTTTTCCCCAGACTGAGACCCCTGCGCCTTATAATGTGACTGATAATATAGTAAGAAAATAGGCAAAGCAAAATCTTCATTTGGCGTGAAATTTGGGGGGTGCGCCTTATAATCAGGTGCGCCTTGTCCGTAAAATAGGGTACTTTTTCCCAAGTCCATAAATGCTGTGCTAATGTCACACCAGGTGCGATACAATCAACGATTATTGCATGGTGAATGGAATTATCACAGTCCAGTAGATGTCTCAAAGTTGTAAAATAATTGTAGATTTCAAAGAACAACTAATATTCAATTATCACACACTGTATGGTCCGTACAGAACATAATAATACACTGAATGTAGAAGCAACACAGAAAAATGACATTATAATTTGGTTTTATGGATTAAATACACATAGCAGACTAAGAGCAAGACAACGCAACAAGTTTCCACACATTGAAAAAGACACCACAGATAAATGAAATCACAAAAAAGCAAAGACAATATAATTTACGTTCACACAAGACTATTTTCACAATTATACACACAGCATCAGTTTCCACAATGGTTAACGAATAGTCGAATTAATGACTAATCATTTACATTGTGTATTATTCTGTATTCAGTCTACAAACCACAGAAAATAGTGCACTGACAATAATACTCTAGACGCTGCATTAGCGTCTCATGTTGATTATTTTCTGTCATTTATGTCATTCATGGTATGTAGTGTGTGTGTGTGTGTGTGTGTGTGTGTGTGTGTGTGTGTGTGTGTGTGTGTGTGTGTGTGTGTGTGTGTGTGTGTGTGTGTGTGTGAGAGAGAGTATGTGTGTGTGTGCACAGGCATGTGTGAGTGTGTGTACAGGTACAGTACATGTGTGTATGCATGCACATGCATTGAATGTGAGTGTGAGTGTGTGCTTTGAGCATTTGCATGCATAAGAGAGCCTGCGATTATATGTTAACTTTTTTTCTCAAGTATTCAGATAAATCAAGAAGCTAAAACTTTTTTTTTAATCTCTTACTGACCAAGCTTTTACATTACGCACACATTTAATCCATGCAGATTTGTCTGTATAACGAGCGAGTCGGCCAAATCCTTGCTGGTAAAGCTCTATTTGACACCCAGCCTCATTCAACCGAGTTGTTATTCAATATATGTCATTTCAACAAGAAAGGAAACATTCCCGAGTTCTATCATTTATCCAATATGTGTGGATGCATTTTTTGTTGCGATGATCCCTTGAATATAACCATCAACGTCTTTAACAAATTCATCACATGCTCAAGAAAAGAAAGAGTTCAGCAGAAGTCAATGTAAAATGTACAACAAAAATCAACATTACAGTTCCTACCTTATTTCTGTTCATTAATTACCCTTCCCTCTCTCTCCCTCCCTCTTCTCTGTCTCTCCTCTCTCCTTCCCGATCCTTCTCCCTCTCTCCCTCACTTCTCTCCCCCCCCCCCCCCCCCATGTCCTCCCTCTCTCATTTCTCTCCCTGCAGTTGACTCTCTTCGTTTCTCTCTTCTCCCTCTTTCCCGAAACTTCCCTCCTTTCCCCGTCTCTTCTCTAACGATCCTGACACACCCTTTCTTCTCTAACGATCCTGACACACCCTTTCTTCTCTAACGATCCTGACACACCCTTTCTTATCTTTTCTTTACCACCCCCCACCCCCCCTATTCACATCTCTCCCTTAATCAAATATCCTCCTCCCCACCCCCCCACCCCCCTATTCACATCTCTCCCTTAATCAAATATCCTCCTCACCCCCCACCCCCTCTTGTCTCATTTGGCCCCCACCAGCGGCGCCCCCTTGACAGGGGAGCTAACTGCGGTGGTGGTCAGTCGCAGGTTCTCCAGGACGTAGTTGTGTCCCCTGGCTCGCTGTCTGTCGGGGAGCGGGGCCTTGGGGGGGATGGAGGAGCGGCCCTGCGGGGGGCAGTACTCCGGGATGACCCCCCTCACCTCGTAGCTCCACTGCATGTCCGGAGACTGCGCCACAGAAAAACAAAACACTAGATTCCTGATAACCCAAAAATGGATCATAACTCAAAAACACTGGCTAACTCACCATACTTTTCTGGTCCCAGTTTATTCATCCTGATGCTAAAAGGTCTTTTTAACTCAAAATATTGGCTATCTCAAAATGAAATTTCAGTTCCTTCAATTTTGACTTAAGCGATTTTCACTGTACAATGATCAAACCTACAGTGTGGAAACACTAGATCAGGCAGCATTTTCGGCTCCAGTGACCTTGACCTTTGACCAATGGCCTTCGTATTCGAACGTGGCCTAGATATCCTAAGTATGTAACCACGTGCAAAATGTCAGCCTCCTGAGTTCCTCTGTTCAAACGTTATCATGGCAACATAGACAGTCATACAGATAGTCAGCCAGTCGGAAACAGACAGACACATTCCCCTGGAAACATTAAGCAGATTTCGCTTCGCGGGCTGCTTAATAACATGGATACTATGATATGAACATTCTTTGACATGAAATGAACACTATGATATGAACACTTTAAAATATGAAATGAACACTCTATGATATGAACACTTTAAAATATGAAATGAACACTCTATGATATGAACACTTTAAAATATGAAATTAACACTCTATGATATGAACACTTTAAAATATGAAATGAACACTCTATGATATGAACACTTTAAAATATGAAATGAACACTCTATGATATGAACACTTTAAAATATGAAATGAACACTCTATGATATGAACACTTTAAACTATGAAATGAACACTCTACAATATGAACACTTTAAACTATGAAATGAACACTCTACGATATGAACACTTTAAAATATGAAATGAACACTCTACAATATGAACACTTTAAACTATGAAATGAACACTCTATGATATGAACACTTTAAACTATGAAATGAGCACTCTCAATAATAATCATCAACATGATCCTATTTCCTAGTGACGGTGCATGCCAAAAACAGACATAAGTCGCTCACAATGTTTTTGAGCAAACGCCAAAAATACTCAACAACCCTTTCAAATGTCCATTTTCTGTTTTGAGCATATTTACCTCTATTTTGATGTATTCTACCAGTATCCAAAACATGAAAGATAATGTTGACCAATTTCTGTGCTTATTTGCTCATCTTAAAAGTCAATAGAAATAAGGAGCCAACATTTTGTCTTTTAGGTCCGATTTCTGCCAGTGATGTATCTGGAAGGTCAAACTCCAAATGGCTATAACATCAGCACTGGACAAGATACCTCCATTCTGTTTCATGTGCATTGACTAGGAATCTTTGCTCCATCTAGTAAAACCAAAGGTAAAGGTCAAGATGTGCCACCCCCCCTGCATTTCTCGGTTAATTCCATTTTTCTGTTTTTGCCTTTCTTACCAAACATAAAGCTGTATTTTATTAACCTTTTCAGCTAATTATCTTTTTGGAATACTAACCCTAACCCTTACCCTAAAACTAACCCTTCCCCCTCCTCTATAAGATGGAAAAACGCAATGAACCATGACTGTGACAAATGCTGCGTTGTACTGCACTACATGGGGGGGGGGGGGGTAGGGTTAGTTTTAGGGTAAGGGTTGGGGTTAGGGTTAGTATTCCAAAAAGATAATTAGCTGAAAACATTCATAAAATACAGCTTTATGTTTGGTAAGAAAGGCAAAAACGGAAAAATGGAATTAACCGAGAAATGCAGGGGGGGTGGCACATCTTTCCCCATGCACCATGATCATGATGATGATGGTTATTGTCACGTTGAATTACATTATCAATCTCAATGGTGATCATAGCAATGCCTCACTTGTATGATGAGCTTCCCCATGCACCATGATCATGATGATGATGGTCATTGTCACGTTGAATTACATTATCAATCTCAATGGTGATCATAGCAATGCCTCACTTGTATGATGAGCTTCCCCATGCACCATGATCATGATGATGATGGTTATTGTCACGTTGAATTACATTATCAATCTCAATGGTGATCATAGCAATGCCTCACTTGTATGATGAGCTTCCCCATGCACCATGATCATGATGATGATGGTCATTGTCACGTTGAATTACATTATCTCAATGGTGATCATAGCAATGCCTCACTTGTATGATGAGCTTCCCCATGCACCATGATCATGATGATGATGGTTATTGTCACGTTGAATTACATTATCAATCTCAATGGTGATCATAGCAATGCCTCACTTGTATGATGAGCTTCCCCATGCACCATGATCATGATGATGATGGTCATTGTCACGTTGAATTACATTATCAATCTCAATGGTGATCATAGCAATGCCTCACTTGTATGATGAGCTTCCCCTTGCACAGTCTGCCGTAGACGGTGGGGGTGAAGCTGATGTTGAATAGCGTCCCCTCCTGAGAGGACGGCAGCAGTTCTCCAGTAGAGGGCGCCACGCTCAGCTCAATGTCGCTGCCCTCCTCAAAGTAAGCGCGGAACATGACGGGTTGTCTGCAGCACAGAGGAAAGTCGACATAAAGAACGGTGCGGTGTTGTCACCCCCCATAGGCATACCACGGGATATTTTAGTACAAATAGTTCCCCCATCTTCTGGAAGTTCTGTGCTAGCAACTTCCTCTAATCTAGCTATCACTCTCTTTGACTGCTTTTTCTACTAAATATGTTGCATGAAACTGCTCAACAAAAATAAGTTGTTACCATAAATCTGATGGAAGAAATATATTACAAAACCAATGAAGAACATACAGCCACAATATTGTTTACAAACAAATGCTTGGTGCAGTTTTTATGTAAGATGTTTAGATTCAGTCTTTTAACTAAACAGCTTAATTTTGTGTGGGACGGAACAGCTGAGGTGGACGTCTTTCCCCAAGGACAGAGACCTCCACATGTGTCACACAGACACAGGCACAACGACAAAGATTGATAACAAACAACAACATACAGTATTTATACGGCGCTAAATCTTGACAGAAATCAAATCGAAGCGCACACACACGCGTTAACATTCATAACGCATTCCAACAAAAAACGCTTTACAAAGAAGAACAAGAAGATAACACCCACACACGCTTGACATCAATAGAAGACAACAGAAACAGACCTAAAGGCAAGAGGGAGAGGAGAGAGAGAGAGAGGGAGCTTCAACAAAGGAACGAAGGAACGAACGAAATTTTATGACGGGGGAACAGGTGGGTTTTGAGGTTTGATTTGAAAGCAGAGAGGGTCGGTCGCTGACAGAGGGAGAGGGGAAGCTTGTTCCAGGAGGTTGGACCTACTTGCTCTGGGAGTGCAGCCTGAAGCCCACGGTGGACATCTTTCCCAGGCCAGAGGCCTCCACGTGGATCACGTCGTCCACAGGGGGGTCAGAGGCCATGAACCTCACAGGGAACTTCCACAGTCCACCTAAAGCCCCTGTCACACTCAGGTAGGCCAGGTAACTGGAACAACATGACATCATCATCACATATATAGATACACTGGGAACTTCCACAGTCCACCTAAAGCCCCTGCCACACTGAGGTAGGCCAGGTAACTGGAACAACATGACATCATCATCACATATATAGATACACTGGGAACTTCCACCGTCCACCTAAAGCCCCTGCCACACTGAGGTAACTGGAGGAAGAACAACAACATGACATCATCATCACATACATAGATATACCAGGAACTTCCACCGTCCACCTAAAGCCCCTGTCACACTGACACTGGAGGAAGAACAACAACATGACATCATCATCACATACATAGATATACCAGGAACTTCCACAGTCCACCTAAAGCCCCTGTCACACTGAGGTCACTGGAGGAAGAACAACAACATGACATCATCATCACATACATAGATACACCAGGAACTTCCACAGTCCACCTAAAGCCCCTGTCACACTCAGGTCACTGGAGGAAGAACAACAACATGACATCATCATCACATACATAGATACACTGGGAACCTAAAGCCCCTGTCACACTCAGGTCACTGGAGGAAGAACAACAACATGACATCATCATCACATACATATACACTGGGTACTTTCAAAAATGTCTCTGTGTACTGACTTCATGGCCTTGAAAGGCTGGAATTTGATGTTGAAGAACAGGATGATCAGGCCTAGCCAGGTGCGTTCCTATCACACCTCTCATGAGTCAGTTCCAATTCAACTATGATAACACCAAAATACCTATGATAACACCAAAATACCTATGATAACACCAAAATACATATGATAACACCAAAATACATATGATAATACCTATCATAAAACTTATACTATATACATCTGTATTGTTCAAAATTTGGGACTTTCCTGGAGTTGCACTGCCTCCGGGCATTGCCTCCAGGATCGTTCCCACCATCTTTATCTCTATAAATGTCCCATATGTGTCTGTTCCAGACCGGAGGACGTTAAATGAATTTTCATTCCTATCATAAAACCAAAATACCTATCATAAAACAATTAAATCAACTGCCTTCACACTTCTAGCACCATGGGTGTACATTCACCCAGAGCATCGCACTTCACTCCCACCAAATGCAAAGACATTCACTGCCAAGCACCCTGCCATGTGTTTGTCTATTTCCAGAGCTTATGTCAGTGATTGTCTTTTTCCTAATTCAGCTATACCTAAAATAAATAAAACCAAAAACGACTGCATTAATGACTGACTTCATGGTCTTGAAAGGCTGGAACATGATATTGAAAAGCATGATGACCAGTCCCAAAGAGGTTCGCCCCTATCAAACCTCTAACGAATCAATCCTAATTCAACTATACATATAATAAATAAAACCAAGAATGACTGCATTAAGACTGGAATTTGATGTTGAAAAGCAGGATGACCAGTCCTTATGATAGTATAATAAGAATCAAACCTCTAACAAATCAATCCTAATTCAACTATATCTATAATAAAATATAAAAAATGACTGACTTCATGGTCTTGAAAGGCTGGAACTTGATGTTGAAAAGCAGGATGACCAGGCCTGAGGAGTTCCGCTCCTGCCTCACCAGACTGATCTGAACGGAGTTGGGCAGGATCTCCCTCATCTCCTCACTGCCGCAGAACAGCTGGTAGGAGAACTCATCCGCCGTCTGTAGGGCTGGGAGAGATAGAATGATAAAGAACCATCATTAACCCCTTCACTGCCGCACAACAGCTGGTAGGAGAACTCATCCGCCGTCTGCAGAGCTGGGAGAGATCGAACAATGATAAAGAACCATCATTAACCCCCTCACTGCCGCACAACAGCTGGTAGGAGAACTCATCCGCCGTCTGTAGGTCTGGGAGAGATAGAACAATGATAAAGAACCATCATTAGCCCCCTCACTGCCGCAGAACAGCTGGTAGGAGAACTCATCTGCCGTCTGTAGAGCTGGGAGAGATAGAACAATGATAAAGAACCATCATTAACCCCCTCACTGCCGCAGAACAGCTGGTAGGAGAACTCATCTGCCATCTGTAGAGCTGGGAGAGATAGAACAATGATAAAGAACCATCATTAACCCCCTCACTGCCGCACAACAGCTGGTAGGAGAACTCATCCGCCGTCTGTAGGTCTGGGAGAGATAGAACAATGATAAAGAACCATCATTAACCCCCTCACTGCCGCAGAACAGCTGGTAGGAGAACTCATCTGCCGTCTGTAGAGCTGGGAGAGATAGAACAATGATAAAGAACCATCATTAACCCCCTCACTGCCGCAGAACAGCTGGTAGGAGAACTCATCTGCCGTCTGTAGAGCTGGGAGAGATAGAACAATGATAAAGAACCATCATTAACCCCCTCACTGCCGCAGAACAGCTGGTAGGAGAACTCATCTGCCGTCTGTAGAGCTGGGAGAGATAGAACAATGATAAAGAACCATCATTAACCCCCTCACTGCCGCAGAACAGCTGGTAGGAGAACTCATCTGCCATCTGTAGAGCTGGGAGAGATAGAACAATGATAAGAAAGAGTCAAATAATGCTTAGCTCATTCCAGACGAATTATGAGTATACACAGAACTGGAGAACACCAGTGAGTTCCTAATTCTGATTATTCTCAGAACAGTAATTTCTGAGTTTAAAACTTGCCTGAATCCATGTTTTCTTAATTTAAAAAAACGTGTATTTTGAGGTACTTCTCTTCATCAACATTGCAGCCTCAGAAAATGTTCCAATACGTTTCCATTAACAATGAAAGCAATAAGGGGGCTAGTAATTCCAATTTCAACGCAAGTAACTGCGATTTCAAAGTGGAAACTAAACTTGGATCAACCAGTAGTTTTGTCAAACTGTTTCACAAACATCTGGTGAGCTTAATTGCACGTTTTATTTGTTATAAAAAAAAATTCAGCAACCCCAGGCCAGTAATAACATTTGCCTCAGGCAGTGATGTCTGGAAGGGGTTAACAATAAAATAAATTACCGCATTTTACGGACTATAAGGCAATACTTTTTCCCTAGACTCAGACCCCTGAGCCTTATAATGTGACTGATAGCATAGTAAGAATCAAAATCTGAATTAAGTTTGCGTTAAATTCGGGGTGGGGGTGCGCCTTATAATCAGGTGCGCCTTATAGTCCGTAAAATACGGTAATAAGAATGATCATGTCTCAAATCTGTACATGCACACACACACACACACACACACACACACACACACACACACACACACACACACACACACACACACACACACACACACACACACACACACACACACACACACACACACACACACACACACACACACACACACACACACACACACACACACACACACACACACACACATACCCAACCATCCCTCCAACTCTCCCCACCCCCTTCGCATCCACACTTCTGCAAATGTTAAGAATAGCTCCCTCCTCTGCCCCTTCCATTCATTTAAGACGGTTTCAGGTTAGGGTTAGGGTTAGGAATAGAGTTTTGGATAGGGTTAGGGATAGGTTTAGGGTCAGTTAATTGTCAATCTCATACCTTTTTTTTTTTGGTGGACTAGACGGTTTCAGGTTAGGGTTAGGGTTAGTAATAGGGTTAGGTCTAGGGTCTGTTTAGTATCAAATACACACACACACAAAAGTTGATGACTAAACTGACCCTAAACCTGTCCCTAGCCCTAAGCCAAACCCTATTCCTAACCCTAACCCTAAACTGAAACCGTCTGAAATGAATTAAATGGGCAGAAGAGGGAGCTTTTCTTAACATTCACCCACACTTCTCTATAACACCCCACCCCCACCCCCAACCACCTTCACCCCCCCCCCCCCCCCCCCCCCTCCTCCCCCCCCACCCCCCCCCCACCCCCCCCCCCACTCACTTTCGCCGACCACCACACTCTCAGGGGCCTTCCTGCTGCCAGCGGAGGAGGAGGTGGACTTGGAGCGTAGCTGCATGCTGCTGGTCTGGGCCGCGGTGCTGGCCTGCTGCTGGGAGGCCACAGAGGGCACGGACCCTGACAGCTTTACCTCCAGCCTGTGCTCCACCGCATCACGCGCCTGACACTGCACCACCGCACACTGCCAGTCACGCACCGGCTGCACCTGTCACGACAAACACATGTGACGGTGCATGGAAAAAATCCACATAAGTCGCTCAGAATGTTTTGAGCAAAAAGCCAAAGATAGTCAACAACCTCGAAAACGCCATTGTTTTTATTTAGGACATATTTGTGTCTATTTTTGTGTATTCTACCAGTATCCACAACATAAAATACAATTTTGAAGAAAAAAATGTGTTTATTCGTTAGGTTTTATAATGAGGCCAACAGAAGCAAAGAGGAAACATTCTGTCTTCCCGGTTTCGGCAAATGATCTGTGTCGACTGTCAAACTTCAAATGGCTATAAGTTAAAAACTAGACCACATAACTCACTTCTGATTTCTGCATATTGACTAGGAGTCTTTCTCTATCTTGTAAAAACAAACTCTCAATTTATGCCCAAATTGCATTATGTCTGTTTTTCCCATGCACTATCACTAATGAATGCTTACTGTGGAGCCCCGCCCAACAGGCACCCACAATTGCATTATGTCTGTTTTTCCCATGCACTATCACTAATGAATGCTTACTGTGGAGCCCCGCCCAACAGGCACCCACAATTGCATTATGTCTGTTTTTCCCATGCACTATCACTAATGAATGCTTACTGTGGAGCCCCGCCCAACAGGCACCCACAATTGCAGACACCCTAGTAATCAGTCAGGATAAATGGAGTCAGTCTGTTCTCAGCTAGCATCAGAGCTTAATCTAGGATTTCTGAAAAAGGGGGGCAGTCCCCCCCCTCATATTCCCCCTATCCAACCCCACATCACATACATAAGATTAAGAACCAGTAGTACCTCCCCCACCCTCGTACAGACTTCGTCAGCCACGACCACTTTTTCAACCAGTCATTTTGGAACCGATGTTCCTTTGCACTGCCACTGTTGTCATTCTTTTCCGACGTTTTAGATGTAGAAGCCTTTTCTTCGAGGTCTTCACACTCGCTTGGAACAGGATTTTTTTTTCTCACTAGTTTGCCTCCGCGAAAATCAAAATCAAACAGGGTCCCTGCCCGCTTCATTTTGAAGAACATTCAAGATGGCGGCCGAAACTCTCGCAACTTCCTGTCGGTAGAACGAGAAGAACGCGATTGGTTGATTAACACTAACATTTTGTCAAGAACCAATGAAATGTCGAGAAATCCTTCACTCCTGCTCGATACTTTCAGTTTGTCCAGACGACGGGTTTAGCAGACGACGAAGGTCTTCCCGCATCGATCGGTAAAAACTGCGGGCCATTCTGCAAATGTGCGGGACTCGGCCTGCTCCCCGCGCCGATTATCGCGGGAAGGAACAAAATTCTAAATCTCGGGGGATTTTACCAATCCCGCGCTCTAGATTAAGCTCTGTAACATTTTATACAAAAGGGAGTCTCCAGTACGGCGACTACCTTGTAGTTGTGGGACAGTTTGGGCCAGTCAGGTGGGTTATCAGGATACTGAGGGTCGACTGTGGGACAGTTTGGGCCAGTCAGTTGGGTTATCGGGATACTGAGGGTCGACTGTTCGATAGTTTCTAGGGCACTCTTTCTGGTAAGAGCTCGGGGTGTTTTACAAAAATAAAAATAAAATAATGTCAAAGTCACTAACATTGCATGTGTACTTACACATATGCACATGCACACATGTATGCATACAGTGCAGTGTGTGTGTGTGTGTGTGTGTGTGTGTGTGTGTGTGTGTGTGTGTGTGTGTGTCTGTGTGTGTGTGTGTGTGTGTGTGTGTGTGTGTGTGTCTGTGTGTGTGTGTGTGTGTGTGTGTGTGTGTGTGTGTGTGTGTGTGTGTGTGTGTGTGTGTGTGTGTGTGTCTGTGTGTGTGTGTGTGTGTGTGTGTGTGTGTGTGTGTGTGTATGTGTGTGTATGTGTGTGTGTGTGTGTGTGTGTGTGTGTGTGTGTGTGTGTGTGTGTGTGTGTGTGTGTGTGTGTGTGTGTGTGTGTGTGTGTGTGTGTGTGTGTGTGTGTGTGTCTGTGTGTCTGTGTGTGTGTGTGTTAGAGCATATGGGGTGTTAAAGTATATGGGGCTCATGCACAGTGGAACCTCCCTTATAAGACCTTCAAAAATCATCCAAAATGAGGTCTTATAAGGGAGGTAATTTTAATACTTACAAAGAAGGGCAATGTCTCAGAGAAGTAGGTCTTATGTGGGAGGGAGTCTTCTAAAGGGGGGTCTTATAAGGGAGGTTCCACTGTACAATGCTATGCTAATAACATACAACAATACACATACATCTACCATGCTTACCTCAGGTATCCCGTACACAGGGAACAGCCATCGGATCTCGTGGATACCCCCTTCGGTGCTGCCGCTGGTGGATAGGGGGTAGCTGTGGGACAAAACAAAGCACACATCATATGAATTCCATACACAATAATAATAACAACATAGGTTGAAAATGGAGGAAAACACATCGCCTTATAGTCAGAAAATGATGTTGATCCTTACCCGTTGTCGTCTCTGGGGACAAAGTCCCATGATGCACCGTCCTCCCTGGTGACGATGACGGTGCACAGCGCCTCTTATCACTATTACATAGCATGAAGTCACCCTTACCCGTTGTCGTCTCTGGGGACAAAGTCCCATGATGCACCGTCCTCCCTGGTGACGATGACGGTGCACAGCGCCTCTTATCACTATTACATAGCATGAAGTCACCCTTACCCGTTGTCGTCTCTGGGGACAAAGTCCCATGATGCACCGTCCTCCCTGGTGACGATGACGGTGAGCGCCTCTTATCACTATTACATAGCATGAAGTCACCCTTACCCGTTGTCGTCTCTGGGGACAAAGTCCCATGATGCACCGTCCTCCCTGGTGACGATGACTACATAGCGTTGACGGTGCACAGCGCCTCTTATCACTATTACATAGCATGAAGTCACCCTTACCCGTTGTCGTCTCTGGGGAGTCCCATGATGCAGTCCTGGTGACATGACGGTGCACAGCGCCTCTTATCACTATTACCATGAAGTCACCCTTACCCGTTGGTCTCTGGGGAGTCCCATGATGCACCGTCCTCCCTGGTGACGATGACGGTGCAGCGCCTCTTATCACTATTACATAGCATGAAGTCACCCTTACCCGTTGTCGTCTCTGGGGACAAAGTCCCATGATGCACCGTCCTCCCTGGTGACGATGACGGTGCACAGCGCCTCTTATCACTATTACATAGCATGAAGTCACCCTTACCCGTTGTCGTCTCTGGGGACAAAGTCCCATGATGCACCGTCCTCCCTGGTGACGATGACGGTGAGCGCCTCTTATCACTATTACATAGCATGAAGTCACCCTTACCCGTTGTCGTCTCTGGGGACAAAGTCCCATGATGCACCGTCCTCCCTGGTGACGATGACGGTGCACAGCGCCTGTATTACTATTACATAGCATGAAGTCACCCTTACCCGTTGTCGTCTCTGGGGACAAAGTCCCATGATGCACCGTCCTCCCTGGTGACGATGACGGTGCACAGCGCCTCTTATCACTATTACATAGCATGAAGTCACCCTTACCCGTTGTCGTCTCTGGGGACAAAGTCCCATGATGCACTGTCCTCCCTGGTGACGATGACGGTGCACAGCGCCTCTTATTACTATTACATAGCATGAAGTCACCCTTACCCGTTGTCGTCTCTGGGGACAAAGTCCCATGATGCACTGTCCTCCCTGGTGACGATGACGGTGCACAGCGCCTCTTATCACTATTACATAGCATGAAGTCACCCTTACCCGTTGTCGTCTCTGGGGACAAAGTCCCATGATGCACTGTCCTCCCTGGTGACGATGACGGTGCACAGCGCCTCTTATCACTATTGCATAGCATGAAGTCACCCTTACCCGTTGTCGTCTCTGGGGACAAAGTCCCATGATGCACTGTCCTCCCTGGTGACGATGACGGTGCACAGCGCCTCGTATTACTATTACATAGCGTGAAGTCACCCTTACCCGTTGTCGTCTCTGGGGACAAAGTCCCATGATGCACCGTCCTCCCTGGTGACGATGACGGTGCACAGCGCCTCTTATCACTATTACATAGCGTGAAGTCATCCTTACCCGTTGTCGTCTCTGGGGACAAAGTCCCATGATGCACCGTCCTCCCTGGTGACGATGACGGTGCACAGCGCCTCGTATTACTATTACATAGCGTGAAGTCACCCTTACCCGTTGTCGTCTCTGGGGACAAAGTCCCATGATGCACCGTCCTCCCTGGTGACGATGACGGTGCACAGCGCCTCTTATCACTATTACATAGCATGAAGTCACCCTTACCCGTTGTCGTCTCTGGGGACAAAGTCCCATGATGCACCGTCCTCCCTGGTGACGATGACGGTGCACAGCGCCTCGTATTACTATTACATAGCGTGAAGTCACCCTTACCCGTTGTCGTCTCTGGGGACAAAGTCCCAGGCTGCGCCGTCCTCCCTGGTGACGATGACGGTGCACAGCGCCTCGTAGCGCCGCATCTCGCTGGGAGCGAAGCTCACCGGGATGTCCAGCGTGGACTTGGGACCCACCCGCATCGACGACCTCACGTTCTTCAGCAGCAGGGAGAAGGGGGACTTGTCGAATTTCACCCCCTTTCCATAGACCTCTTTGTACTCTGTGTGGTCTGTGTAAGACAGAGACAATATGATAATATGTAGTAATAATAATAATAATAATAATACACAGCATTTATATAGCGCCTTTCTTTAGAATTAAACTCGTATGTACAGAGCTTTGTACGATAAACATAAGCCACAAGTATCAAGGTATAATCAATATATATCAGAAATGCGTATATGACCGCGTTGATCAGAAACAAGGAGAAGGGAGATTTGTTGAATTTCATCCCCTTTTTGTAGACCTCTTTGTACTCTGTGTGGTCTGTGTATAAGAAGAGGCATGAAGAACCACAAATTTAGAACCAAATTATTGAAGATGTTAATGTTCTTCAGCAGTAAGGACAACAGGGATTTGTCAAATTGTCCACACACTACTCTCTCTCTCTCTCTCTCTCTCTCTCTGACCTTTCAATATGACGGAGGCCAAGACAGGCGTGTCCATGGGATTTCTGAATGGTATGATCAGCGTGGTGTTGGTGATATAGACACCTCTCTCTCTCTCTCTCTCTCTCTCTCTCTCTCTCTCTCTCTCTCTCTGTCTCTGACCTTTCAATATGACGGAGGCCAACACAGGCATGTCCATGGGGTTCTGAATGGTATGATCTGATATAGACACCTCTCTCTCTCTCTCTCTCTCTCTCTCTCTCTCTCTCTCTCTCTCTCCCGCTCTCTCTCTCTCTCTCTCTCTCTCTCTCTCTCTCTCTCTCTCTCTCTCTCTCTCTCTCACTCTCTCTCTCTCTGACTCTTCTCTGACCTTTCAATATGACGGAGGCCAACACAGGCGTGTCCATGGGGTTTCTGAACGGTATGATCAGCGTGGTGTTGGTGCCGGTGCCAGTGTAGACGCTGACTGGTTCCTGGGGGCAGGGCAGAAGACCCGTGCCAGACGCCACAAACACCCACTCCCCAAGCTGGAAACAAACAATTCGCATAAACCATTTACATGGATGCAGATCACCAAAATGAAATGAAAACGAAAGGCCGGAGTCAAGGGGACACAGCAAGATTAAGTCCCTTGTTTTGGGGGGGTAAGTGTGACCCACATACAAATGCCTCCAACTTCAAATTGAGGCTGTTCTTCAAAGTCTCTGTCTCGTTTTCAATTTGGGAGCATTTGTATGGATGGGAGTCAGACCTGGTGAAAATAAGATTTCTTGCCAGCGAGAGAGGGAAACCCGTGATTTTCTCTCATGGATCTGGTGGGTCTTTAAGGAGCTTCTTCCTGCAGTTCCCCATGTTTGAAGTGACAGAATAGACACGTGTCACTGTGGATCTGGTGGGTCTTTAAGGAGCTTCTTCCTGCAGTTCCCCATGTTTGAAGTGACAGAATAGACACGTGTCACTGTGGATCTGGTGGGTCTTTAAGGAGCTTCTTCCTGCAGTTCCCCATGTTTGAAGTGACAGAATAGACACGTGTCACTGTGGATCTGGTGGGTCTTTAAGGAGCTTCTTCCTGCAGTTCCCCATGTTTGAAGTGACAGAATAGACACGTGTCACTGTGGATCTGGTGGGTCTTTAAGGAGCTTCTTCCTGCAGTTCCCCATGTTTGAAGTGACAGAATAGACACGTGTCACTGTGGATCTGGTGGGTCTTAAAGGCGCTTCTTCCTGCAGTTCCCCATGTTTGAAGTGACAGAATAGACACGTGTCACTGTGGATCTGGTGGGTCTTTAAGGAGCTTCTTCCTTTTCATGTAAAGTGACAGAATAACAGTGTCACTGTGGATCTGGTGGGTCTTAAAGGCGCTTCTTTGCAGTTCCCCATGTTTGAAGTGACCGTGCACTTTCTGGTGGGTTTAAGGCGCTTCTTCCTGCAGTTCCCCATGTTTGAAGTGACAGAATAGACAAGTGTCACTGTGGATCTGGTGGGTCTTAAAGGCGCTTCTTCCTGCAGTTCCCCATGTTTGAAGTGACAGAATAGACACGTGTCACTGTGGATCTGGTGGGTCTTAAAGGCGCTTCTTCCTGCAGTTCCCCATGTTTGAAGTGACAGAATAGACAAGTGTCACTGTGGATCAGCTTCTTCCTGCAGTTCCCCATGTTTTGACAGAATAGACACGTGTCACTGTGGATCTGGTGGGTCTTTAGCTTCTTCATGCATCCCCATGTTTCTAAGAATAGACACGTGTCACTGTGGATCTGTGGGTTAGCTTCTTCCTGCAGTTCCCCACACACAGAATAGACAGTGTCACTGTGGATCACAGCTTCTTCCTGCAGTTCCCCATGTTTGAAGTGACAGAATAGACACGTGTCACTGTGGATCTGGTGGGTCTTTAAGGAGCTTCTTCCTGCAGTTCCACATGTTTGAAGTGACAGAACAGACAAGTGTCACTGTGGACTTTAACAGCCTTGCTGCAGTTCCCCATGTTTGAAGTGACAGAATAGACACGTGTCACTGTGGATCTGGTGGGTCTTAAAGGCGCTTCTTCCTGCAGTTCCCCATGTTTGAAGTGACAGAATAGACACGTGTCACTGTGGATCTGGTGGGTCTTTAAGGAGCTTCTTCCTGCAGTTCCCCATGTTTGAAGTGACAGAATAGACACGTGTCACTGTGGATCTGGTGGGTCTTTAAGGAGCTTCTTCCTGCAGTACCCCATGTTTGAAGTGACAGAATAGACACGTGTCACTGTGGACTGTGGTCACACAGGAAGAAAGGAAGGGAGACCACCATCAAAACAACCCTTATCACTCGAAGGTGATCTGCCCTTGCCTCTTTTCTACTTTTTCTTTTTTTTTTGTTGACAGATTAAAAAAAGGAACTTCCTTTTGTAAAATATGACTGTGAGGAAAACATTGATCAATTTATTTTGGCTAGGTGGCACACCCCTGGCCCAGCGTGGACAAAATGAAGTGCACTACATGTGTATACTGTTAGTCACACACACACACACACAGACACACACACACACACACACACACACACACACACACACACACACACAGACACACACACACACAGACACACACACACACCTGCTGACTGAGGAAGGTGATCTTGGCTAGGTGGTCCCCCTGGCCCAGCGTGGAGGGCATGAAGTGCAGTGGACACAGACACACACACACACACACACACACACACACACACACACACACCTGCTGACTGAGGAAGGTGATCTTGGCCAGGTGGTCCCCCTGGCCCAGCGTGGAGGGCATGAAGTGCAGTGGACACAGACACACACACACACACACACACACACACACACACACACACACACACACACACAGACACACACACACACACACCTGCTGACTGAGGAAGGTGATCTTGGCCAGGTGGTCCCCCTGGCCCAGCGTGGAGGGCATGAAGTGCAGTGGCACCTCCAGCGAGGTGTGTGGCTGCAGCAGCAGCGGCCGCTCGTTGTCGCGCACCAGGCAGAAGTTGTTGCTGTTGGACACAGTGGGCACCAGCTCCAGAGTCTCTTCCGTGGGGTTCTGGAGCACGATCACCTGCTCCATCCACCTGGGAAAGGTCAGGGTTAACCAGGGTTAACCAGAGGGTCAAGGTTAGGACCATGGCTACAAATACGCGGAAAATGCGGATGGATATGTGGGCTTACGCGCGGAAAATGCGGATGGATATGTGGGTTTCCGCGCAAAAAATGCGGATGGATGTATGGGTTTCTGCTGGGAAAATGAGGACAGATACATGGGTTTCTGCTGGGAAAATGAGGACAGATACAAAAATTTCTGCTGGGAAAATGAGGACAGATACATGGCTTTCTGCTGGGAAAATGAGGACAGATACATGGGTTTCTGCTGGGAAAATGAGGACAGATACATGGGTTTCTGCTGGGAAAATGAGGACAGATACATGGTTTTCTGCTGGGAAAATGAGGACAGATACATGGCTTTCTGCTGGGAAAATGAGGACAGATACATGGGTTTCTGCTGGGAAAATGCGGGTGGATATGTGGGTTTCTGCTGGGAAAATGAAGATGGATGCATGGGTTTCCACAGGAGAAATGCGGGGGGATATGTGGGTTTCTGCAGGGAAAATAAGGGTGGATATATGGGTTTCCACGGGAGAAATGTGGATGGATATGTGGGTTTCCGCAGGGAACATGTGGATGGATATATGGGTTTCTGCGGGAGAAATGTTGATGGATATGTGGGTTTCTGCGGGAGAAATATTGATGGATATGTGGGTTTCGGGGAGGGGGGGATGTGGATGGATACATGGGCTTCCGCACGAAAGATGCGGATAGGCTTCCACGCACATGTGCACACTCCGTCATGTTTCTTAACCTACTCTATGCTGGCCAGTTGCTTCCCCTTGCAAATGTTCTATACTGGCCGATTTGCATAGTTACCCAAAAATTATTTTCTAAATAATGGTAACAGATACAAACGTGAAATGTTGGCAATATGTACACAATATACAGGACTAACACCTGCAACAGTTTCAAAGCATCCACTGTTTTAGCTTTGATTTGTGATATTTTAAAATAAATGCATGTTTTGTCAAACCAAGCATACTCATAGAGCAAAAATATAAGGGTACCCCCCTCATTTACATACTAAGGTCCCGAAATAGAGCCTACAACCAGCCAGTCAAAGTCGAGGCATGAATGAAACGTAGTAGTAGCCCTCTGAGCCACTTTGAAGCACGCATGACTGTTAACCTATGAACTATGAATTTTTTAAGTTCACACATGATATCCCGTTACCTTAGTAACAAGGCGTTGCGCGCATGCCCTGCGACGACAGCGCAGGTTAGTATAGAAAGAGTTAATTTCACATTGTTTTCGATTTGCGGATGGGATTCCACGTATGAAGATGTACGCACGGCCCTAAGAGCCGAAACAGTACAGATTATAAAAAGTCATAATTACAGAGACGCACATACGCACAATCACACACATGCATTTCCATGCATCCATGCACATGAAAAGAAGAAACAAAGTCAAATAAGATAGAAAAGGGTTAACAGTTTACTTTGTGCAAGGTGTATTTATTTCATACAGGTTCATTGCTTACAAATTAACATTTTCATGCTCATGTTCTATATCTTTTTCGTTTTACTCTTTGTCATCATTTCTTTCTAACTGAGGCTCGATACAAAAGGCATACATTGTACTGTCAATATTTCAAAGTATTCTCTCTCTCTCTCTCTCTCTCTCTCTCTCTCTCTCTCTCTCTCTCTCTCTCTCTCTCTCTCTCTCTCTGTGTGTGTGTGTGTGTGCATGCGTGTGTGTTTGCTTAAAATAGACTTCGTTGTGGTGACGATTTGTTGTCACTGATGTTTTTCCTTTTGCAATCCCCTCCCCTTTGACATGGGCAGAAGGCCTGGATCAGTAAACTTTGTGAATTGTGTGAATTGTGAATCGTTCTTTCTCTCTTACATACACTCACACACACACTCTCTCTCTCTCTCTCACACATACACACACAGAGACACACACACACTGTGCACACTCGCAACACATGCACATGCACACACAGAGACACACACACACTGTGCACACTCGCAACACATGCACATGCACACACACCAACATACACACTTACTTTCCCAGCTCACACTGCAGATGGGGGAGGGTGGTGGGAGGGGGGGACTGGGCGTCCAAATTCAGCTCATACCAAAACTCCCCAACCAGGTCGTTGTTGAATACCAGACTGGGAAAACATCATTGTCATCATCATCATCATCATCATCATCATGGTCATCATCATCATCATCATCATCATCATCATCATCATGAGCTCATACCAAAACTCCCCAACCAGGTCGTTGTTGAATACCAGACTGGTAAAACATCATTGTCATCATCATTGTCCTCCTCCTCATCATCATCATCATCATCATCATCATCATCATTGTCATCATCATCATCATCATTGTCATTATCATCATCATCATCATTGTCGTCATCATTATCATCATCATCATCATCTTCATCATCAATTTCGATCATTTGAATCCTCCTCCTTCTCTTCCTCCTCCTCATCTTCTTCTTCATCATCTACAATTTCCATCATTTGAATCATAATCAGTATCATCATCATCTCAAGACATTTAGAATAAGTACAGCAGTCTTGACACAGTTCTATCGATCTGTCATCGAAAGCATACTCAGTTTTTCAATATCTGTCTGGTATGGATCAGCTTCATCAAGTCGTCAAGACAGCCTCAAAAATCATAGGTCACAAACTGCCATCCCTAGATAACATTCTTAGTGTGTGCATAAGACCCAAAGCTAAATCCACCATATCTGATAGCACACACCCAGCCAACCATCTGTTTCAATCTCTCCCTTCTGGTAAAAGGTTCTGTTCTTTTAAGTGCAAATCAAACCGCCTGAAGAACAGCTTTTACCCCTCTGCTGTCAGAGCCATCAATACTCAGTAGGCTCACTCCCCTAGCGGAATTGTTTATCCTCTCTCTGTCTCTCTCTGTGTCTCTCTCTCTGTGTCTCTCCCTCTCTCTGTCTCAACTTCCTTTGGTCTTGCCAATAATGGCGGGGCAGTACATCAGGGCGTAGACATCTTTTCCCCTCTGTCTCTCCCTCTCTCTCTCTGTCTCTCTCTCTTTCTCTCTCTGTCTCCCTCTCTCTCTCTCTCTCCCCCCCCTCTCTCTCTCTCTCTCTCTCACCTTCCCTTGGTCTTGCCGATAATGGCAGGGCAGTAGGTCAGGGTGTAGACGTCTTTTTCCCTCTCTCTCTCCCTCCCTCTCCCTCCTCTCTCTCCCTCACCCTCCCTCTCTCTCTCTCTCCCTCTGTCTCTCTCTCTGTCTCTCTCTCTCTCTCTCTGTCTCACCTTCCCTTGGTCTTGCCAATAATGGCTGGGCAGTAGGTCAGGGTGTAGACGTCTTTTTCCCTCTCTCTCTCTCCCTCCCTCTCCCTCTCTCTCCCTCACCCTCCCTCTCTCTCTCTCTCCCTCTGTCTCTCTCTCTGTCTCTCTCTCTCTCTCTCTCTGTCTCACCTTCCCTTGGTCTTGCCGATAATGGCTGGGCAGTAGGTCAGGGTGTAGACGTCTTTTTCCCTCTCTCTCTCCCTCCCTCTCCCTCTCTCTCCCTCACCCTCCCTCTCTCTCTCTCTCCCTCTGTCTCTCTCTCTGTCTCTCTCTCTCTCTCTCTGTCTCACCTTCCCTTGGTCTTGCCGATAATGGCTGGGCAGTAGGTCAGGGTGTAGACGTCTTTTTCCCTCTCTCTCTCCCTCCCTCTCCCTCTCTCTCCCTCACCCTCCCTCTCTCTCTCTCTCCCTCTGTCTCTCTCTCTCTGTCTCTCTCTCTCTCTCTCTGTCTCACCTTCCCTTGGTCTTGCCGATAATGGCTGGGCAGTAGGTCAGGGTGTAGACGTCTTTTTCCCCGGCAGCCAGAGTGACGGAGTCTGGCCCTGAGAGGTCGCGACCTGTGACGGTAGCCCTGAGGGTGATGTCCTCAGGGGTGGGGTTCCGCACGATCACCTCCACCAGCATCTTTTTCTGAACGCAATAGTCATTACATTAGTCAATAAATCGCCTGGAAATATAATAATAATAATAATAATAATAGTTATGATTTAAGTGAGAGTGGTTACCAGTTAAAAAAGAAAAGAAAAAAAAAGTAAACATTGATAGCGCTTAATGAAGTTAATCTTAAACAAAGCCATGAGCGCTTATAAAATAAGTTAATATATAAATCGACAATATCA
>CM065694.1:56438419-56478419 GCA_017654935.2 Phymorhynchus buccinoides | reverse complement strand
CACGGGTAGTGGCCCGGCTTTTTAGCCATGAATTCGATCGGCAGTTCTACTATTCCGTCATCTAGATTGACACCTGAATGTGAAAATTAATATATTATTATGAAAGCATTCAAAACAATGAAGAGAAAAAAACCCAAGTGGGATGACTGTGCAAATATTTCGGGCTACTGCCCTTTGACCATGCCTGTCTCCTTCTGCAAGAACGAGTGTGATTCAGCAGCAGTGCAGTGTCTCCTCCATTGGTTGCCTCCTGACGGCCTAACATATATTGTTTTTTTAATTATTTTATTTTATATACTTCTTCATATTGTTTTGTAATAATGTTTTTCTTCTTGATTGTTTTCTCTCGTAATATTTGTAAAGCGCTCTGAGGATGATTTTTTATCATCGAAGAGCGCTATATAAGCTTTATTTATGATTATTATATTATGAAACATATGAATAGGATGAGTATCAACATGAAATGTGTCACAACAATATGACCAAGATAGTGGCTTGTTTTTTTTACCGTGAATTCAATCGGCAGTCCTACTATTCCTCTTTATCTTTTATCTTTTTATCTTTATCTTTTCAGTCTGAGCATTGTGGTTGTGCGACTATCATCATGCATTTTAAATCCATTGGTTGTTAGCTGGATGTGTTCTAGACATAGTTGCCTGTCATTACCCAAGTTTTGTCCCTGAATTGATTGTGAGTTTTATTCAGTTGTAGAGGAAAACATGATATCTTTTTAACTGGCAAGATCGTTCACAATAAAGACACCTTGGACAAAGGCAACGCCGAAACGTTGGGGGGGGGGGGTTACCTTTGCTTGTTGGGTTTGTTTAATGAATGAATGTTGTTGTCTCTCATAATTAACTACATATAAGTCATCGGACAACAGACCCCAAATTTCATGCCTTTTAGCGACACTGGGGTGATACAGACCCAGTACGTCACGTGTCAAAATCACACTTTTCAAGTGTTTTCCCTCTTATAGCTGGTAAAAAATATTATTTTGAACATGTTCGACTCCCATATAAAAGTCCCCAAATTGAAAACGAAACATCATTTGAAAGAGCAGCCTCAATTTCAAGTTGGGGACAATTGTATGTGGGTCACAGCGACCTAGAAAAAAACAAGGGACTTAATCGTGGTGCGTCAGTGTGTCTTTAAATCAGTATGGTACAGGAATGCGACATTGGCAGCGAAATGGTTAACTTCAATAAGGTGTGCAGTGAAACAAACCCCGAGGCTTTTAAAGCAAACAACAACAAAAAGGACACACCCATCAGTTTGCACACGTGTTGCCATGGGAAAGAATAAAAACTAACAACATGCACTGCCACCTTGACTTTTCAGAAGAAACAGTTGAAAATAACCAGAAAATACTGCAATGCTTACAAGAGCGTTTGTTGTTCTTGTTGGCTGTTAGGAGAACATTTTTAACCCCTTGACTGCCACCAACGTATCACTTACTGACCTGATGACATCACTGATGACATCATCAGATGAAGAGGAGTAACTCTGATATGCTGGCTTTTGCTCTAACACAGTCAAGAGAGTTATATCCCCAGACCATTTTACCCAGACTGGCTCTATCAATTGTCTTTTCCGTGGCATGATTTGCCCCAATGATTTTTTCTTTAATTTTCTCTGGCCGTCAAGGGGTTAAGGCAGACTGACAGACGGACGGATTCTATGGAGACACTACTGCGGCACATCATAATAAATAATAATAAATGATAGCATTACTATAGCGCCTTTCTATAATTATTTTACACTCAAGGCGCTTCCATTCACTGATACACCCGCAGTCACACATTATCACCCACTCATTCACCCAGGTACAAGATCAAGAAGGAAACATTTACAAACCGAATGAGCTTTGAAAGTAGTGAGTCTTGAGTTTAGTTTTGAAAGTAGAGATAGTTGGTTCATGGCGGAGATCGACTGGGAGGGAATTCCAAACAGCAGGGGCACTTAAACTGAAACTGCGGCCACCAAATGATTTTAGATTTGTTTCTGGAACTTTCGGAAGTTTTGTGTTTGAGGACCTGAGTGAGCGGGAAGGAGCGTAGGTGTGAAGTGCACATCATGGGCACTGACCTTTAGGGATGCGGGCGTTGGGGGGCACGGAGACTTGTCTGGCCTCAGTCGGAGAGGGCATGGACAGCATCTCCGGCAGTCGGTAGTGCTCCGAGTCAAACTCCACCACGTACATACTACCCCCGGGACTTTTCGCCTGCGTTCATACAACGATTATACAGTGGAACCTCCCTTATAACGCCTTCGAAAATCATCCAAAATGAGGTCTTATAAGGGAGGGGTCTTATAAGGGAGGTCATTTTAATACTTACAAAGAAGGGCAATGTCTCAGAGAAGTAGGTCTTATATAGGAGGGAGTCTTATAATGGGAGGTCTTATAAGGGAGGTTCCACTGTACTACGGTTATTGATGTATTATAATGTCATATTTGTGTCATGGTGCAATACAGTGCATACAGTAATGGTGTTCATACGGCGCTAAATCTTGATAGAAATCAAATTGAAGCGCACACACACGTTGAACATTCGTAGCGCGTTCAAACAAAAATGCTATACAAAGACGAACAAGAAGATAACAGACACACACACGTTTGAGAATAAGACCTAAGAAAGGGAAAGAGAATGAGCTTCCTCACACACACACACACACACACACACACACACACACACACACACACACACACACACACACAAAAACACACACACACACACACACACACACAAACACACACACACACACACACACACACACACACACACACACACACACACACACACACACACACACACACACACAAAAACACACACACACACGCACACACACACACAAACACACACACACACACACACACACACACACACACACACACACACACACACACACACACACAACACACACACACACACACACACACACACACACACACACACACACACACACACACACAACACACACACACACACACACACACACACACACACACACACACACACACACACACACAAAAAAAACACACACACACACACACACACACACACACACACACACACACACACACACACACACACACACACACACACACACACACACACACACACACAACACACACACACACACACACAATTGACACACACACACACACAATTGACACACACACACACACATACACACTCGCACACACACACACACACACACACACACACACACAATTGACACACACACACACAATTGACACACACACACACACAATTGACACACACACACACACACACACACACACACACACACACACACACACACACGCATTTATACAAAGCATATATTTTTAATTCACCAAGCTTTCTTTCATATCAACTACCTCAACTGTCAAAAATGGATAAAATGTGGACTTTATGTGAGACAAAGCACATTGAAAGCTGTGCAATAAACGACACAGACTGTCAAACTTATAACATTGTGCAACCTCTACTGATAAAAAATCCACTATCCTCAGCAACATATCGTCGGTGAAATTCAAAAACCTTGTATCTCGATTTTTAGGGGGTTTGAGTTAGATACATAGTCAGCTCTCTCATTTTTCCCGCCACATTCCACCAAAAGCTCGTATCTCTAACGACTTTCTATCTGGGGTAAATGAGGTTGTGTAAATTGAAGAAAAACTTGTAAGTCCCAAATTCAGATCTACTTAAGGACAAAAAACTCGTATCTTCGTTCTTTTCAAGTATTTAAACAAAACAAAAAGTAATTTTAACAAAATGCAGGACTGAACTCGCAATGCCTTGAACAACATATTCATCATAGTTAATAACTTGTGGTAAACGCGGTTAATTTTTAAAACAGTTTTTTTTCCTTCATTTTTCTCAAAACTGCCAAAATTGAGATACGAGGTTTGTGAATTTCACCGACGATAAGCATTACAGACACGCAAAGTAAGAGACATGCGAATAAAACCCAGTTAACTCAAAACATAATGCCAACATCAATGTCACAAAGCAAGACATGCGTTGCCCTTGGGGGTCTGGCGTGGGTCAGAAAGACACAGAGTCAGAGAACAATCCACGTCTTTTTCGTTTTGAAAGTCTGCTGGGTTAGTCAACGTTCATGTCAATGTAAATCTGTGCGTGCTGTTCATGTCATCATCTGTGCAGGGGTCATGTCATTTATATCTTGGCCTTTCCGGTGGCTGTGTCAAGATTCGTTGTCAGAATATTGGTCATTTTGGATGTCATACTGTGCTATGTAATGTTCGCGCTACGATATAAATCTCTACCTGCTGCTCATGTCATTATCTAATGTTATAGTCATGTCATTTACATCGTGGTCTTTCTGGGGTAAGCATCAACACTTGTCAAAATGTTTATCACTTTGGATGTCATACTGTGTTATGCAATGCTCACACACCGATATAAATCTGTGCGTATTGTTAATGTCATTATCTGTGCAATGGTCACGTCATGTCACTGACACCTTGGCCTGGCTACCGACAGTGTCAGGGTGTGTAGCCAGCATCTTGGTGGTTTGGGACGTCATGCTTTGTTAGATGATGATCACACGATAATACACTGTCAAGATGTCTGTATTTCCCCTGTGGGGAGGCCAGATGGGCCTTTCATGCAAATAGGTCCCCCACCTTCTGGAAATTCTTTGCTTGTGACTTCCTCCAATCTCTCACTCTCTTTGACTCTGCCTTTTTCCGTTTGCTCGATAGCTGTTATCTACCATCTTTCTGCCTTACCGGTCCATCCTCCTGCCTTTTGTTCTAGACATTCTTACAGAGATTTTCTCCATCCGAAGACGGACATGCTGGGCCTTACCATTTTAGCAAGGCACATAACGGCAGCGTGATGCATCTGCGCTCCTATGACAGGAGACTGTCTTAGTGATCAACAAAGAAAGAAAGAAAGACAGATGTCTGTAGGTAGGGTTAAGGTTAGGGTTAAGGTTAGAGTTCGTCTTCCTAAAACAAATCAAAACAACCCTAATCTACAGTGACCCAGCCAGCCAAGACCCGTTGAGCGGAAGCTCGGCATGATGCTGAATCGGCAGGAACAGGAACCCGTAAGCTAATTTTTTAAGGTTAAGGTTAAGGTTAGGGTTAAGGGTAGGGTCAGTATATTTATGATATCACACGCTGATACATTGGCCTGGCTAACCACAGTGTGGGGGTTTGTAGCCAACATCTTGGTTGTTTGGGACATCACACAATGTTAGGTAGCGATCACATACAGCGTCAAGATGTCTGCATCGTTATGTTAGCATATGGTTAGGGTCTGGGACTGCATATTTATCGCATCACACGCTGATACCTTGGCCTGGCTAACCACAGTGTCGGGATTTGTGGCCAGCATCTTGGTGGTCTTAGACGTCACGCTACAACTCATCAGGGTGCCCGTCAGGTGGCGCCGCTCCAGCTCGACGTCAGACATGTGCTACACATCACCGACAATGGAGAGGAAGGGGTGGGGGGGGGAGGGAGGGAGGGAGATGTGCCATCAGCATGCAAAACAACATTGTTATACGCAGCGCTGTAACGTGGCAAGCAGTGCTGAACACCAAGTTTTCACAAAATTATTATAAAAAAAATAAAGAGAAAAAAACAGAAGACATGCAATATGAAACTGATGCGTGGCAAACCGAGGTCAGTTAGAAAACAACACGGGACAAATCCGGGAAACAACGCCGGGACAAGTTGAAACAACACGGGACAAATCCGGGAAACAACGTGGGGACAAGTTGAAACAACACGGGACAAATCCGGGAAGCAACGCAGGGACAAGTTGAAACAACGTGGAGACAAACTGAAACAACACAGGACAAATCCGGGAAACAGCGCGGGGGCAAACTGAAACAACGCGGGGACAAACTGAAACAACACGGGGACAAATTAAAAGCACAAGACAGGACAAGTGAGGAGAACAAAGGACAAATCAACGTAGAGCACGGCACATTTCAAAAGATTACAACAGTGCAATAAGAAAGAACAAAAACAAAACATACAAACAGGACAACACACAAAGAGATACGATGCCACAAAGCACAGACCAAATCCAACACACCCCAGTACTCTATTATCTCCAGACAGAGAAATTCAAGTCAGGTGCAACAACTTCACAGAAACACGTCATTACTGAAAAACATCAAAGCGTTTGAAATGCAATTACAGAAACAAAAACAAATATGACGCAGCACAAAAACAGCACAGGACAGTGGAAAAAACCCATGTTGCAGTCAGCTTCTCATCAATAGACCTTGGCTGACGACACCGTCTCCGCTAACCCGACATCAAACAGACACCAAAGAACAGAACTGGAAAACCAAAGATGATAAGCAGGAACCCACAAGCCGCCCCAAAGCACACACTAAGCTCAACATGCATGTACACACCATTCCCAAGTGCAATTTGGTTTTTTCTTTAACCCTTTCGCTGCCAACCATATTTTAGCAAAAAAATACCATTAAACTTAACTGGGTAGAGACAAAAATTGTCTGCAATATTGCGAATTCCTCTGTGACATGCATGAGGCGTATCTTACCTCCCCAAAAGAAAACAGGGTCTTTGGATAACAGGCCCTGATCTGATGCCTTTTAAGGACATGGGTGTTAAATCATTGTGGTGCATAAATGCGACATTGGCGGTGAAAGGGTTAAACAATCCATGTAAAGTTTAACATGCGCAAAACCAACAACAAACAAAGGGTGATAACTCCCAAATCACCAAATTACCCATAATAATTTTGAAACGCGGTGACCTACCCAATGCAACATGAACTCACTCAAGTTATAATCTGAACACAATCGTTGAAATCTGAACATTCCGATGCTGAATTTTGGTAACGTCAAGAGCAAAAGATGCATAGTTACCACTTGGCCCATATTCCGCTGTTACAATCAAAGCAAACTCCAATTTAGTTCATTGTCATAAAGTTTGTGAATAATAATACCAGCGAATGTAAACCAGTACAGTGGAACATCCCTTATAAGACCGTCAAAAATCATCCCAAATGAGGTCTTATAAGGGAGGGGTCTTATAAGGGAGGTCATTTTAATACTTACAAAGAAGGGCAATGTCTCAGAGAAGTTGGTCTTATATGGGAGGGAGTCTTATAATGGGAGGTCTTATAAGGGAGGATCCACTGTCATTTCTAATTATCTCGATTCTTGTGTTGTTTTCCATCAAATGTAAACATTTAAATACAACATATGTAAATAATGAATTTTTAACAACTGCAGACAACATAGTGCATGCATGGCTCAATGCAATGCCAATAGCTCGCCATATCCTACAATAAATACACACTATTCTACAATAAATACACACTATTCTACAACTGCAGACAACATAGTGCATGCATGGCTCAATGCAATGCCAATAGCTCGCCATATCCTACAATAAATACACACTATTCTACAATAAATACACACTATTCTACAACTGCAGACAACATAGTGCATGCATGGCTCAATGCAATGCCAATAGCTCGCCATATTCTACAATAAATACACACTATTCTACAATAAATACACACTGTGCTACAATAAATACACACTGTTCTACAATAAATACACACTGTTCTACAACTGCAGACAACATAGTGCATGCATGGCTCAATGCAATGCCAATAGCTCGCCATATCCTACAATAAATACACACTATTCTACAATAAATACACACTGTGCTACAATAAATACACACTATTCTACAATAAATACACACTGTGCTACAATAGATACACACTATTCTACAATAAATACACACTGTGCTACAATAGATACACACTATTCTACAATAGATACACACTGTGCTACAATAGATACACACTATTCTACAATAAATACACACTGTGCTACAATAGATACACACTATTCTACAATAGATACACACTGTGCTACAATAGATACACACTATTCTACAATAGATACACACTGTGCTACAATAGATACACACTGTTCTACAATAAATACACACTGTTCTACAATAAATACACACTGTTCTACAATAGATACACACTATTCTACAATAAATACACACTGTGCTACAATAGATACACACTGTGCTACAATAGATACACACTGTGCTACAATAGATACACACTATTCTACAATAAATACACACTGTGCTACAATAGATACACACTGTGCTACAATAGATACACACTGTTCTACAATAAATACACACTGTTCTACAATAGATACACACTGTTCTACAATAGTTATCACACAAAAATAGGCAGTTCTTCAAAATAAAATAAAAAGCAATAAAAGCCTAGAGCCGGGTTCACATCAGACGCGTAAGTTCCGTACGGAAAACCCTAAATAAGTGGAAGAAAGAAGGATAAAAGTTTACGCATATAGCGGAAATTCAGACACGTGCGCAAATCTTTTCCCTTCTTTGTTTCACTTATTTATGGATTGCGCACGGAATATCTGCTTATGTGTGTAGACGGCCTAAGACTTCAGGGAACAACAGACGACACTGACTTATTATCAATAATGAAAACAGATGATATAAATAGAACAACCAATCAAATTGGATAATACAGACAAAACAACCAATCAGAATTGACGATACTGACCAACACTGTATAAATCACAATAACAAACTTAAAACTTGCAAGAACAAAATTAGCAAACGAAAATAGAAAAACAAAATCACAAAAGCTGACAGACCTAAAACCACCGAAATGAAAGCTTCACGAAGTCATACACAATGCGCAACACATACACAGAAAAAGCAATAAGAGTGGACAAACTACATTTTGGGTATAAAACACGTTGATAACGAGAGCCTAAATGTCTTTCTATTAGAGCTGGCTTTGTCTTTCCTGAGAGACTTATGCTTTCTCTTTCCGTCTTTCCTCTTCTGCTTCCTCGACCTAACGGTACGAGTACATGAACCCGGAAATTCATCCACACATCCCGTCCGCAATCCGCTAAAAAAAAAAAAAAAAAAAAAAAAAATGAAGGCGTGTGCAAACATGTGATGGTGCATGGGAAAAACAGACATAATGGAATATCGGCATAAACTGAGATTGTAATTTTTACCAGACGGAGCAAAGATTTCTAGTCAATACACCGAAAACAGAATACAGTTATCTGGTCTAATTTTGAATTGAAACAGGGTTTTTTTTCGAAGTTTGACATTGGAGATACATCATTTGCGGAAATCGGACAGAATTTTCCCTCTCTGTTTCCATTGACTTGATTTAAAAGATAAAATAAAAGACACAACGAAATTCACCAAGAAATCATTCCAAATTGTCATTCATGTTGTGGATGCTGGCAGAATACCTACAAATAGACTTTAATATGCCATAAACAGAACATGGGTATTTGGGGGGATTGTTGACTGTTTCTGGCTTTTGCTGAAAATCATTCTGAGCGACTTAAGTCTGTTTTTCCCATGCACCATCACATACACACAGAAACCCAGAATATCCCATCAGCATATTTCTTACTTCCAGTATTCGGCTTTGTGGAATTCGGACGGGATATGCAGATGAGTTTCCACGTTTGTAAGTACACCCCCCACCCACCCCTAAAAGTTTACATTTTTTTGTCGCTTTACGTTGACAACCAAGCCTTACTATCTTCTTCTTCTTCGATCGCTCAGTTTCCTGTCAATTATGAGCGCAGATGCGTCATGCTGCCGTTATGCGCCTAACTAAGAAATAGTTAGGCCCAGCAAGTCCGACTTCGGTTGGAGGAAATGTTTTTGAAAGTGTTTCGTGAAAAAAGGCAGGAGAATGGACCGGAAAGGCAGAAAGATAGATGACAGAAAGCAAAGGGAAAAGGCAGAGTCAAAGAGAGTGACAGATTAGAAGAAGTTACAAGCACAGAACTTCCAGAAGGTGGGGGAACTATTTATACAAATACCCCCCGGTATCCCCACGAGGGAAAAGCCTTACTATGAAACAATGCTTGCGATTGGTCAATATGATTGCCACAGCGATGAAAGCAGGGCTGTGATTGGTCAGTCAGTTACCTGCTGAGCGGCCAATATGAGGGCGCGTTCTTTGGCCATGTTGGTGACGGGGACCATCAGCTTCTCCCGTAGCGTCTGGTTGGACTCACACTTCCAGTAGACCACGCTGTCCTCCGCGCCTAGCATGCCCGCACCCCCCACCCCTGCAACATGAAGACACTCTATGGAGAGCTGGACACTGTGGGTCTGGTTGGACTCGCACTTCCAGTAAACCATGCTGTCTTCGGTGCCTAGCATGCCTGCGCCCCCCACCCCTGCAAAATGGATATCATGAAGACACTCTATGGAGAGCTGGACGCTATGGGTCTGGTTGGACTCGACACTTTCAGTTGTTGTTGGCGTAACCCCTTCCCTGCCTGCTACGAGATAGTCTCGTAGTGCATGTCATTCATGATGTCAAACTTTTGATGTCATAGTCCTGGGATGATGATTTCGGTTTAGATAAGCCAGGAAAGGTATATCTCTAGACCATTTTCTCATATTGAGTCTAACAGATGCCTTAAACTTTATAATAAGAAAATTGATAATTTATCAGTTTTCCTGTGGCAGTGAAGGGGTTAAACCTGGCTAAAAGACTCCAGGGATCATCACCAACAGCGAAAGCACTTGAACACTGTGGTACATACAAGTGCATCAGCTACGGATAAGAACATTATGTGTGTGACCGGTTTTGATCACCCCGCAATGTGAGCAGCCACACTCCGACTTCGGGGGACACTTCCAGTAAACCACGCTGTCCCCTGTGCAGTGAATAAAAGCTGCACAATGGAGGTCGTGAAGACACTCTATGGAGAGCTGGACATTATGGGTCAGGTTCGACACGAGCTCCCAGAACACAAAGCCGCCCCCTGTACATAACTCACCTGCATATTTAACCCTTTCGCCGCCAGCCATTTTTCAGCCAAAAAATATCATTAATGTTGTCTGTAGATAAAAACATTATCTGCAATATTGGGAATTCCTCTGTGACATGTGTAACTTTAGGCCTATCCTTGCCTCCCAAAATTAAGAAAATAGGGTCTTTGGATAACAGGCCCTGATTGGATGCCTTTTAGTGACATGGGTGTTAACCATTGTGGTGCATAAATGCGACATTGGCAGCGAAAGGGTTAACTTCTTTTTTTAAATGCCATTTTTTTCTTAACGAAAAGAAAGAAACAAACCACCGAGAGATGAACAGCTTCTTCTTTCTTCCCGTACGTCTCAAACGAGACAAAATATCCAAATCGTGAATGCTCTTTAACTGAGAGGTTTGGACAATGTAGCATTCACCCTTCACTAAATCCAATCATATGTCTACAGTTCACACACAAACTCAGACACACACATATTCAAACACACACACACTATTAATTCATGACGACAGGATGTAAAAAAGCTTTATCAAGCTTATTCTTTTATCGTCAATAAAGATCATTTTGACTTGACTTGACACACACACAAACACAAACTCCACCACACCCCCCCCCCCCACACACACACACACACACACTTTCAAACGAACCCCAACCCCTTTAACATCACCACCCCCCACCCCCTCCAACACCCCAACCCCTCATCCTACCTGCGGCGGCAGCGCTGCTGATGCGCACGGTGTGAGACGAGGGTGTGTAGGGGAGGGAGGAGGGGAGGGGCAGGGAGGCCTTGGCCTCGATGGAGTACAGGAACTCCCCAATGGCCTCGTTCAGGAAGATCACCGAGCACTGGCGCTCTCCCACAGAGAAGGGGAGAAAGTCCACCTCCACCTCCGCTGAGGAGTTGGCCTCCAGGTACACGCTGCTCATGGGGCTGAAGAACGCACTGAGTCGAGGCGTGTCCTCTGCAACGACGTGTTAAAATGACACAGTTAACGACAACGTGTGAAAAGGACACGGTTACACGCTGCTCATGGGGCTGAAGAACGCACTGAGTCGAGGCGTGTCCTCTGCAACGACGTGTTAAAATGACACAGTTAACGACAACGTGTGAAAAGGACACGGTTACACGCTGCTCATGGGGCTGAAGAACGCACTGAGTCGAGGCGTGTCCTCTGCAACGACGTGTTAAAATGACACAGTTAACGACAACGTGTGAAAAGGACACGGTTACACGCTGCTCATGGGGCTGAAGAACGCACTGAGTCGAGGCGTGTCCTCTGCAACGACGTGTTAAAATGACACAGTTAACGACAACGTGTGAAAAGGACACGGTTACACGCTGCTCATGGGGCTGAAGAACGCACTGAGTCGAGGCGTGTCCTCTGCAACGACGTGTTAAAATGACACAGTTAACGACAACGTGTGAAAAGGACATGGTTACACGCTGCTCACGGGGCTGAAGAACGCACTGAGTCGAGGCGTGTCCTCTGCAACGACGTGTTAAAATGACACAGTTAACGACAACGTGTGAAAAGGACATGGTTACACGCTGCTCATGGGGCTGAAGAACGCACTGAGTCGAGGCGTGTCCTCTGCAACGACGTGTTAAAATGACACAGTTAACGACAACGTGTGAAAAGGACACGGTTACACGCTGCTCATGGGGCTGAAGAACGCACTGAGTCGAGGCGTGTCCTCTGCAACGACGTGTTAAAATGACACAGTTAACGACAACGTGTGAAAAGGACATGGTTACACGCTGCTCACGGGGCTGAAGAACGCACTGAGTCGAGGCGTGTCCTCTGCAACGACGTGTTAAAATGACACAGTTAACGACAACGTGTGAAAAGGACATGGTTACACGCTGCTCATGGGGCTGAAGAACGCACTGAGTCGAGGCGTGTCCTCTGCAATGACAACGTGTTAAAAGGGCACAGTTAACGACAATGTGTTAAATATAATGACACAGCTACACGCTGTTCACTGGACTGAAGAACGCGCTGAGTCGAGGCGTGTCCTCTGTAACGACAACGTGTTAAAATGACACAGTTACACACTGTTCACTGGACTGAAGAAGGCGCTGAGTGGAGGTCTGTTCTCTTAGGAATAGCGTTATAGTAAATAACACAGTTATATAAAATAGCATGGCATGTCATCATGTTTTGTCTAAACAGCACATTTGGCCTGGAGGTACACTTCATAACAAACATTACAAACAATGGCATTTATTTGCTCTGTTTACCTTTATCCAAGGTGTGCGTGCGTGCATGCGTGCGTGCGTGCATGCGTGCGTGTGTGTGTCTGTGTGTCTGTGTGTCTGCCTGTCTGTCTGTCTGTCTGTTCAGATATTTCAGTTTGTGCCATCCTTTCATTTGCTTTTCAATACATTGGATTGTTTTCATTATTTCTATGCCTTTTCACATTTTATGAACACATTTATTTCTGTATCTTGTGTGTGTGTGCATGCGCGTGCATGTGTGTGTGTGTGTGCGTGCTTGTGTGTGTACTGAATAGCATTACTTTATTATATTTTACTGTTTGCTGTGATGTTATCATTATGATGTTCTTTATTATTAATGTTTACTTATTTGTGGGGGGGGGGGGGGGGTAGGTGGGAGTGTGTGTGACAAACATAATTGGTCTATGTGAATAACATGTGCTTTTATGCATGTATTCTATGTCTTAGTTTATTATATAATGTCTCATCAGTTTTAGATTTAAGTGCACGCTGAATAAAGATTTTCTTCATTTGAAGACAATAAAGAAATTTGAACTGAATTAAATTGAATTTGAATTGAAGAATGGATTCACTTGTCTGTGGTATTACAAACGAAAAACGAGTTGTGGATTCGAAGTGGCATTGACACGGACATGCATGTGCACATACACACACAATCCAAAAAGACATAAACATACATGCATACACACGAAGCAAATGTGGACACACACACGCACACACGCGCACACACACACGCGCGCACACACACACACACACACACACACACACACCTTCCTTCTTGGTGGCAAACAGATCCTTGGCGTTGGTGATGGGGGGGAGGGGAGGAGAGGGCGGGGTGTCAGGGCGTGACTGCCCGTGGTCCGTCTTCGATCGAATCTTCTTCGGCTTCTTCTCCTTCAATAGGAAAAGAACAAAAAAAGTTTATGTTAAAATGAGTGTTACAAACGATTATTCAAAACCACTGGGGACTTTTCTTGGCATTGCTGTACCTCCAGGATCGTCCCACTATCTTCATAGTAAAAAATGTCTCATGGAGGACCTTAAACGGACGTTTCCTTGATGAAAGCTTCAAGGGAAAAAACACAGGAGAAAATTAAAAGCATAATGATATACAATGCTTCAGGCACTTGCACACACACAACACACACACACATATATATATATATATATACTGTATTTTTCTGACTATAAGGTGCACCTTGGCGCACACCCCAAATGTTACCCAAATTTCAGATTTTGTTATTATATTTTCTGACTATTTCATCAGTCACATTATGAGGCGCAGGGGTCTGAGTCTGGGAAAAAAAAGTATCGCCTTATAGTCTGAAAAATACGGTATATATATATATACACACAGTCTTTCTCTCTCTGATCTCTGTCTCTCTCCCTCCCCCCCCCCACTCTCTCTCTCTCTCTCTCTCTCTATCTATCTCTGTCTGTCCCTCTCTCTCCTCTCTTCCTGTCTTTCAGTATCTTGTCTCTGTCTCTCCCCCTCTCTCTCTCCTCTCTCTCTCACTCTCTCTTTGTCAGTCTGTCTCTGTCTCTATCTCTATCTCTGTCTCTTTCTATCTTTGTCCCTCTCTGTCTGTCTGTCCCTCCCTCCCCAGGGCTGGGTGGAAAAAACCATGTAACTTGCTTATCTCATGTTCCCTGGTTAAATAAAATTTCGTTTTCTGTTTTTTTTTTTGTTCTCTCTCTCTCTCTCTCTCTCTCTCTCTGTCTCTCTCCCTCTCTCTCTCTCTCCGTCACCTTAGGCTTGATGAGTGCAGTGGGTTTGCTGGGGTCCAACAGATCCCCAGAGGACTCCACCAGGATGATGCGGAACCTGCCCGCCTCCTCAAAGGGATTCTCCACATCCAGCATGATGCGCTCCAGCTCAAAGCAGGGAGAGTCCACCTTCACCGTGAACTGAGAGACAGAAACAATGAGAATGAAGCAGTGTGAGCTGAGAGACAGAGACAATGGGAATGAAGCACTGTGAACTGAGAGACAGACACAATGAGAATGAAGCAGTGTCAACTGAGAGACAGAGACAATGAGAATGAAGCACTGAGAGACAGAGACAATGAGAATGAAGCACTGAGAGACAGAGACAATGGGAATGAAGCACTGTGAACTGAGAGACAGACACAATGAGAATGAAGCACTGTGAACTGAGAGACAGAGACAATGAGAATGAAGCACTGTGAACTGAGAGACAGACACAATGAGAATGAAGCAGTGTGAACTGAGAGACAGAGACAATGGGAATGAAGCACTGAGAGACAGAGACAATGGGAATGAAGCAGTGTGAACTGAGAGACAGAGACAATGGGAATGAAGCACTGAGAGACAGAGACAATGGGAATGAAGCACTGTGAGCTGAGAGACAGAGACAATGGGAATGAAGCACTGAGAGACAGAGACAATGGGAATGAAGCACTGTGAACTGAGAGACAGACACAATGAGAATGAAGCACTGTGAACTGAGAGACAGAGACAATGAGAATGAAGCACTGTGAACTGAGAGACAGAGACAATGGGAATGAAGCAGTGTGAACTGAGAGACAGAGACAATGGGAATGAAGCACTGAGAGACAGAGACAATGGGAATGAAGCAGTGTGAACTGAGAGACAGAGACAATGGGAATGAAGCACTGAGAGACAGAGACAATGGGAATGAAGCACTGTGAGCTGAGAGACAGAGACAAAGGGAATGAAGCACTGAGAGACAGAGACAATGGGAATGAAGCAGTGTGAACTGAGAGACAGAGACAATGGGAATGAAGCACTGAGAGACAGAGACAATGGGAATGAAGCACTGTGAGCTGAGAGACAGAGACAATGGGAATGAAGCACTGAGAGACAGAGACAATGGGAATGAAGCACTGTGAGCTGAGAGACAGAGACAAAGGGAATGAAGCACTGAGAGACAGAGACAATGGGAATGAAGCACTGAGAGACAGAGACAATGGGAATGAAGCAGTATCAACTGAGAGACAGAGACAATGGGAATGAAGCACTGAGAGACAGAGACAATGGGAATGAAGCACTGTGAGCTGAGAGACAGAGACAAAGGGAATGAAGCACTGAGAGACAGAGACAAAGGGAATGAAGCACTGAGAGACAGAGACAATGGGAATGAAGCAGTATCAACTGAGAGACAGAGACAATGGGAATGAAGCAGTATCAACTGAGAGACAGAGACAAAGGGAATGAAGCACTGAGAGACAGAGACAATGGGAATGAAGCACTGAGAGACAGAGACAATGAGAATGAAGCAGTGTTAACTGAGAGACAGAGACAATGGGAATGAAGCACTGAGAGACAGAGACAATGGGAATGAAGCACTGAGAGACAGAGACAATGGGAATGAAGCACTGTGAACTGAGAGACAGACACAATGAGAATGAAGCAGTGTCAACTGAGAGACAGAGACAATGGGAATGTAGCACTGAGAGACAGAGACAAAGGGAATGAAGCACTGAGAGACAGAGACAATGGGAATGAAGCACTGTGAGCTGAGAGACAGAGACAAAGGGAATGAAGCAGTGTGAACTGAGAGACAGACACAATGGGAATGAAGCACTGAGAGACAGAGACAATGGGAATGAAGCACTGTGAACTGAGAGACAGAGACAAAGGGAATGAAGCACTGAGAGACAGAGACAATGGGAATGAAGCTGTGAGCTGAGAGACAGAGACAAAGGGAATGAAGCACTGTGAACTGAGAGACAGAGACAATGAGAATGAAGCACTGAGAGACAGAGACAATGGGAATGAAGCACTGTGAACTGAGAGACAGACACAATGAGAATGAAGCACTGAGAGACAGACACAATGAGAATGAAGCACTGTGAACTGAGAGACAGACACAATGAGAATGAAGCACTGAGAGACAGAGACAATGGGAATGAAGCACTGAGAGACAGAGACAATGGGAATGAAGCACTGAGAGACAGAGACAATGGGAATGAAGCACTGTGAACTGAGAGACAGAGACAATGGGAATGAAGCACTGAGAGACAGAGACAATGGGAATGAAGCACTGAGAGACAGAGACAATGGGAATGAAGCACTGTGAACTGAGAGACAGACACAATGAGAATGAAGCAGTGTCAACTGAGAGACAGAGACAATGAGAATGAAGCAGTGTTAACTGAGAGACAGAGACAATGGGAATGAAGCACTGAGAGACAGAGACAATGGGAATGAAGCACTGAGAGACAGAGACAATGGGAATGAAGCAGTATCAACTGAGAGACAGAGACAATGGGAATGAAGCACTGAGAGACAGAGACAATGGGAATGAAGCACTGTGAGCTGAGAGACAGAGACAAAGGGAATGAAGCACTGAGAGACAGAGACAAAGGGAATGAAGCACTGAGAGACAGAGACAATGGGAATGAAGCAGTATCAACTGAGAGACAGAGACAATGGGAATGAAGCAGTATCAACTGAGAGACAGAGACAAAGGGAATGAAGCACTGAGAGACAGAGACAATGGGAATGAAGCACTGAGAGACAGAGACAATGAGAATGAAGCAGTGTTAACTGAGAGACAGAGACAATGGGAATGAAGCACTGAGAGACAGAGACAATGGGAATGAAGCACTGAGAGACAGAGACAATGGGAATGAAGCACTGTGAACTGAGAGACAGACACAATGAGAATGAAGCAGTGTCAACTGAGAGACAGAGACAATGGGAATGTAGCACTGAGAGACAGAGACAAAGGGAATGAAGCACTGAGAGACAGAGACAATGAGAATGAAGCACTGTGAGCTGAGAGACAGAGACAAAGGGAATGAAGCAGTGTGAACTGAGAGACAGACACAATGGGAATGAAGCACTGAGAGACAGAGACAATGGGAATGAAGCACTGTGAACTGAGAGACAGAGACAAAGGGAATGAAGCACTGAGAGACAGAGACAATGAGAATGAAGCACTGTGAGCTGAGAGACAGAGACAAAGGGAATGAAGCACTGTGAACTGAGAGACAGACACAATGAGAATGAAGCACTGAGAGACAGAGACAATGGGAATGAAGCACTGTGAACTGAGAGACAGACACAATGAGAATGAAGCACTGAGAGACAGACACAATGAGAATGAAGCACTGTGAACTGAGAGACAGACACAATGAGAATGAAGCACTGAGAGACAGAGACAATGGGAATGAAGCACTGAGAGACAGAGACAATGGGAATGAAGCAGTGAGAGACAGAGACAATGGGAATGAAGCACTGTGAACTGAGAGACAGAGACAATGGGAATGAAGCACTGAGAGACAGAGACAATGGGAATGAAGCACTGAGAGACAGAGACAATGGGAATGAAGCACTGTGAACTGAGAGACAGACACAATGAGAATGAAGCAGTGTCAACTGAGAGACAGAGACAATGAGAATGAAGCAGTGTTAACTGAGAGACAGAGACAATGGGAATGAAGCACTGAGAGACAGAGACAATGGGAATGAAGCACTGAGAGACAGAGACAATGGGAATGAAGCACTGTGAACTGAGAGACAGAGACAATGAGAGAGAAAGACAGAAAGACATAGATTTGTGAAAACTTACAACCCCCCCCCCTTTCAATCATATCAAACTTTCAAAATTTCTAATATAAATCCACCTATCTTAACATTCACTTTGCGTCTATCTACATTCAGGCTTGATTACACACTTTAAAAAAAATACATGAACACCATTCACTTTTTAATCGACAGATTTCTAAGGACATTTCGCAAGTAAAACTTTGGTGGTATAAACTTAAAGGATCTTCACAAGGGGCACGCTCTAGTCGGATGCAAAAACGCTCTGAAAAACGCCACAGCATGGTTTTAAAATATCGATTACCCCGCACTGCAAAACTCATCGCTATTATCTACCTTTCGTGTCTCATTCTTCAAAATACATTGAGCATTCACACATTTATTTCCGAAAAATCACAGATTTTCCAGGCGAAATCGGCCCACCATCATGTCTCGACCACAACCTCATTTCTTCGTGTTTATGCATCCTTTTTTTTTACATCACCCACAGATGTTGGTATGAAACAGGCAAAGTGATCTTGAGGAATTCTATGAATGACGTCATAGCTTTATACGAGATTTCACCAAAGTCGACGACCTTCTAGTGAACTGCACAGTGCATTTTTTGCAAATTATGACTTATCGGCTCAATTTGTATTGAAGAATGTGGCACAAAAGGTAGTAGGTAATAGTGACTGAGTTCGCAGTCTGTGCTAATCAATATTTTAAAACCATGCTGTGGCGTTTTTCAGAGCATTTGTGCATCCGAATAGAGCGTTGGACCCCCATTTAAGTGAAATATTGATTATTCATTCAATACTGAAGTTCTTCAAACTTCAGCATGCATGTGTCTGTCTGTCTGGCTGTCTGTCTGTCTGTCTGTCTGTCTCTGCACAAGTGTGTACATCTGTGCGTATGTGAGACTAATCAAGTTTCACCCCTTTCATAAAAAAATGATTAATACTTCTCATACGTTTGTATCAAAGGCAGATTTTAGTTCTTTGTCACACACACACACACACACACACACACACACACACACACACACTACACACACACACACACTAACACACACACACATACTAATACACACACACACACACACTAACACACACACTAACACACACACACACATTTGTTATTAATCTCCCACAGAATCATGTCAGTTAACACATCAGGAAACCATGGTTACAATGAAGTCACCACTGTGCAACACACCAGAGGAGTTACTGCACTGCTTCCAACATTAACTGACCACCACCTCTCAGCTTCAAACCAATGACCACACTCACCATTTTAGTTCTAGCGGTTCAGCATGGAGTATAATGTAAGCAAAATCCCACCTGACCACCACCTCTCAGCTTCAAACCAATGACCACACTCACCATTTCAGTTCTAGCGCTTCAGTATGGAGTATAATGTAAGCAAAATCCCACCCCAACCCCCTCACTCTCTCTCTTTCTCTCTCACTCTCTCACACACACACATACCCAGAGAGAGAGAGAGAGAGAGAGAGAGAGAGAGAGAGAGAGAGAGAGAGGAGAGAGAGAGAGAGAGAGAGAGAGAGAGAGAGAGAGAGAGAGAGAGAGAGAGAGAGAGAGAGAGAGAGAGAGAGAGAGAGAGAGAGAGAGAGAGAGAGAGAGAGAGAGAGAGAGAGAGAGAGAGAGAGAGAGAGAGAGAGAGAGAGAGAGAGAGAGAGAGAGAGAGAGAGAGAGAGAGAGAGAGAGAGAGAGAGAGAGAGAGAGAGAGAGAGAGAGAGAGAGAGAGGAGAGAGAGAGAGAGAGAGAGAGAGAGAGAGAGAGAGAGAGAGAGAGAGAGAGAGAGAGAGAGAGAGAGAGAGAGAGAGAGAGAGAGAGAGAGAGAGAGAGAGAGAGAGAGAGAGAGAGAGAGAGAGGAGAGAGAGAGAGAGAGAGAGAGAGAGAGAGAGAGAGAGAGAGAGAGAGAGAGAGAGAGAGAGAGAGAGAGAGAGAGAGAGAGAGAGAGAGAGAGAGAGAGAGAGAGAGAGAGGAGAGAGAGAGAGAGAGAGAGAGAGAGAGAGAGAGAGAGAGAGAGAGAGAGAGAGAGAGAGAGAGAGAGAGAGAGAGAGAGAGAGAGAGAGAGAGAGAGAGAGAGAGAGAGAGACACGAGAGAGAGAGAGAGAGAGAGAGAGAGAGAGAGAGAGAGAAACTTCACATACCCAGCAAAATATACACACGGTCTCGTGTTAATAAAAACACAGCAGACAATACCATAACATTTTCCAAGCGTTGTGAGACCAAACAAAGCAAGTAAGAAAGCATACTAACAGTACTCAAGTTAAAAGTAGCAACGCATACCAAATGTCAATCGTGGAAACATTGGAAAAACAACCACACACACATCTAGGTTAATGGAGCATGCCAAAGCAAAACAGAAACACAAACCTCCAAGTTGGAAAAGAAAAACAGAAAAACTTTTACAGCAAGTTTTAGGCAATGACAACAAATTAAGAACAAGAGTTAAATTCCTTATGAAAGCCAGTAGCTGACTAGAGCAATGCGAACATTTACAAAAGAACTGTCAAGGGGGGTGGAGGGGGGTGGGGGTAGGGTTGATACCACACATGCACACCCGCTTTTACCTGGTCTCCTGCGCCTTTCTGCAAAGACAACAGTGGGGCAGCCATGGAGTTGTGGTAAACACATGTCAGGCAATGATTTGTTTCCCCCACACAAAGACCCCTGTTCCTTATAATACCACTAGTAATATGGTCAAAGACAACAGTGGGGCAGCCATGGAGTTGTGGTAAATACATGTCAGGCAATGATTTGTTTCCCCCACACAAAGACCCCTGTTCCTTATAATACCACTAGTAATATGGTCAAAGACAACAGTGGGGCAGCCATGGAGTTGTGGTAAATACATGTCAGGCAATGATTTGTTTCCCCCACACAAAGACCCCTGTTCCTTATAATACCACTAGTAATATGGTCAGAAAATATATATAATAACAACATCTGAATTTTGTCTGAAATTTGGGGTGTGCGCTTTATAATCAGGTGCCTTACAGTCCGAAAAATGCTGTAATGGCTTTTATCATTGGTTGACATCAGCCTGTAGTAGGGGCCAACAGTAACATGAGAGCCGTACAATAGATGATTTCCTGCAGTAATTGAAAATCATGGTACAGTTCAGTCTCTTGTGGAAGACTATGACTCTCAAACGAGGGGGCCTTGGCACCACCGGCTCTGGTGCTGCAGCCTAACGGATGGGTTGGCCTTTGGGGACCTTCCCCAAAGCCACCTGACCTCAAAATCTCTTTGGCCGAAAGTGGGGATGTACCCTGGGCAAGGCATCTCCACTATTTATAAACAAATTCTATCCCAGCCCGCCGGAATAGCAACTGCCCCCTCTGCTATCTGGCAGTGCTGGTGGGAAACGACTGAGTGGCCTGGATGAAGGCAACTAGTTTCCAAGGCTGCAGCACTAACAGCCAGAACAAAGGCCTCCTAGTTTTTGGGATCACATCATTCACAAGAGACGAAGCTGTACATCGAGTTTTCTTTATTCCGTATTTTTCAAACCATAAGGCGAAACATTTCCCCCAGACTGAGACCCCTGCGCCTTGTGAATTTGGGGGTAAAATTTGGTATTCTTCTTCGATCGCTCAGTTTCCTGTCAATTATGAGCGCAGATGCATCATGCTGTCGTTATGCACCTAACTAAGAAATAGTTAGGCCCAGCAAATCCAACTTCGGCTGGAGGAAATCTTTTTGAAAGTGGTTCTTGAAAAAAAGGCAGAAGAATGGACCGGTAAGGCAGAAAGATAGTAGATGACAGTAAGAAAAGGGAAAAGGCAGAGTCGAAGAGAGTGACAGATTAGAGGAAGCTACAAGCACATAACTTCCAGAAGGTGGGGGAACTATTTATGCAAAAGACCCCCCAGGTATCCCCACAGGGGGCAATTTGGTATTAAGGTGTGCCTTACACTAGTCTGAAAAATACGACAATTGAAAATATTTTTTTATGTAGCTATTACGCTCGATTTGGTAAAAGCTGTTAGATCCTAACAATCAAACGTAAGCATCCGACATATCTACTGTACAGATACTGCTTAATACGCCAAAGCAGTGCACTAAAACATGACTCATGGTTAGTCTGAGGTCTGTGAAGCTGAGCTAAGCTCACAAGACAATAGATGAAGGCATATAAATAGCATTACGATGATACAAAACAGTATGAAAACATAATACTAACTCTATATACAGCAATACAGGGACATTAGGCATACTACACAGTATTCATAAAGGCAAAGAAATGCAGCGAAACTGTACACCTTCAAACAGAAATGGGCACTACACAGGGCTCCTAATTGTCCCGCAAAACAAGGGGTCCCAGGGACTCCTTCACTTACAGCATAAAAGGTCCTAGATGCGGGATAGAGGGTCCCAGTGGCATTGCAAATGCTAAAAAGAATTTTTCTAGTGCATACCTGGGACCCCCTGCACATTCTTTTAGAGGGTCCTTTAGAATGTTAGTACTTCATAGACCCCCAAATGGGGGTCCCTGGGAGCCCTGACTAGACAAAGAATATGTAGGAAAGCCAAAGTTCAGCTTAGTTTATACGTTTAGCATGGTTTTGCAGAACAAGAAAAAATGTAGCATACAAAGTGGTGCCAATATAGTTTGTGAACAATTCTACACAAATATATGCACACAGGCTCTTGCACACACACACACACACACACACACACACACACACACACACACACACACACACAAGCTAGACTGCTTACAAAATAGAACAAAATAAAGCGACAGACAGCTACAGAGCTGAATCAGCAAACAAACAAATAGAAAGTTTATTTCCCCCCCATCACCCCCCCCCCCCCCCCCCCAATCACACAATCACAACCCCCCCCACCCCCCCCCAAACCTTGAAGGGACAGACACACTGCATATGATTCCATCCCAATGCAATCCAATTGTGACACTTGTGAGGCATGATTCTCCTGAAATCATTCTGTCTACATGAATGTGATGAAATCCTGCTGGCTGTCTTCACTGTAGTTGTAGCCCCCCGTACACGAACCTGATCTGGATCTGGTTTGCTACGTCGGAGGAGCCTATAAAGGCTATTAACTCGACGGAATGGGAGAGCGCATAGAGAGTTGGGAAAATAATAACACACAAAGATACGCAGAGAGGCTCTCGCACACACACACACACACACACACACATAAAATATGTGTGAAGAAATATGTGTTTTTTGATCGGACATTTTATTTGATTGGTTGCATTGCGGTCTACACGAGGAGAGCGAGCAAAAGTAGCAGGATTATTTTCAGACGGAAGCACAGTGGAACCTCCCTTATAAGACCTTCAAAGATCATCCCAAGTGTGGTCAATAGGGAGGGGTCTTATAGGGAGGTGATTTGAATACTTACAAAGGGCAATGTCTCAGAGAAGTAGGTCTTATGTGGGAGGGGGTCTTATCAGGGAGGTTCCACTGTATTTGTAGTAAGGACAGGGGGAAAGGAAAATCTTGCTCTTCCCCGCAATCACTCAGTAACAGCAGTCCTCGTGAGGTGGCATACGGTGTTTGATAGATCTTTTATTACGCATCAGCAAAACAGCACGCGGCCCATTACCCTCATCAAAGGCGGCAACAAAGAAAAGATCCAACCACCACAGCACCTCCTCGCTCTAGCCCCACCAGATCGGGAAAGAAAGAACTTTCCGATACACATCATGCGATCGCACACACACACACTCACAAAAATTAAACGGGCCAATCAGTTATGTAATTAATGCGTGCGTGCGCCGACAGTACAAATGACAGGAAGGGTCATGTGACTGAAAATGATGTCGGGATTTAACTATGGCGCTTCTTTTTGTGTCAGAAGCGCAAAACTGCACCCCATAACGTACAGTGAAAATTGAAGGGAATGAAAATTTCTTTTTGAGATAACCAGCATCTTGAGCTAAGAAGACTTTTTAGCATGAAGAATATTGAACTGGGACCAGAAAACTATTGTGAATTATCCAGTGTTTTTGAGTTATCCCGTTTTTTAGTTAGCAGGAATCCACTGTATTTCGCATGAATCACGACTTAAAGACATCACCACAATCAGGATCACACTGGGATCAGGACCGTAACTCTCTCAACCCCCCACCTACCCACCCCCTTTCCTAAACTCCCCCCTTAAAACACTCACAGTCGGCGTGATGTTGTCGCGTGTATTTCGCGTGAATCACACCTTAAAAAGACATCGTCACAATCGGGATCGCATTGGGATGGAAATCGCACATGGCAGCATGTCAGGACCTTAACTCTCTCAACCTCCCAGCCACCCCACGCCACCTGAAGGTGAGGGTGTTTGCCCTTTCCTAAACTCCCCCCCCCCCAAAAAAAACCCCACTCACAGCCGGCGTGATGTTGTCGATCTGGGTGTGCAGCCTGAAGGTGAGGGTGTTGCCGGTGGAGGCCCCCTGGCGGGTGCCGATGAGCACCAGAGTGGCCTCGGCGGGCCTCAGGTAGCGGCTGGTGAACTCCACGGACAGGGGCAGGGTGTGGCGGGCCGGCAGCGTGATGGAGGACCCCTTGGGCACGCTGAAGTCGCGGGCGTCCTGCCCCGCCAGCAGGATGTGGTAGGTCAGGGGCTTGCTGCTGGGGTTGGTGACCTTAACCTGGTATGGAAAGGAAGGAAGAAATCAGTGAATGAATAAAGAAAGAAAGAAGGAAGGAAGGAAGGAAGGAAGAAAAGAAGGATAGAAATAAAGAATGGTGCCGTGCCTAGCCAGTAGGATGTGGTCGGCCAGGGGCTTGTTGCTGGGGTTGGTGACCTTAACCTGAGGAATGAACAGATAAATGAACAAGTACCATAATTCACGGACTGTTAGTCGCAACGTTTTTCATTGAAACAGACCCCGTTACATATATGTCTGACAGGTGCACGCGTACACATATAGACAACCTCACACACACACACACAAACACTCATGGTAGCAAGAAGAAGAAAGTTATTAGAAATGAAATCCATTAGGATTTGAATGGAGTGGTCTTGAGGGCAGCCTTAAAGGAAGACAGAGAGATTGAGCTACGGAGCAGAAGAGACAGTTTGTTCCTAGAGGTAGGGGCACTGAAGGAGAAAGAGCGATCACCAAGAGTCCTGGAGTGGAAACAAGGGATCTGGAGGATAAGAGAGTAGGAGCGAAGTTCTCTAGATGGTGTGTGTGTGTGTGTGTGTGTGTGTGTGTGTGTGTGTGTGTGTGTGTGTGTGTGTGTGTGTGTGTGTGTGTGTATGCGCACGTGTGTGTGCGTGTGCGTGTGTGCATGCATGCACCTGTGAGACATATACATAACGGATGTTTTGTGATTTATTTAATTTATGTTGCTTAACATTATTAATTTATTTATTATGTAAGCGCTTAGGGCTTTGTTTAAGATTAAGCTTGATAAATGCTTATTATTATTATCAATATCATAGTCATCCACCTGCCTATTTGGGGGCTTCTAGCTTGCCAATAGAATGACCTCTGTCCCAGAGAGTCACTGTGTTGCCGCAGCCAAACAGATAGTTCATGCAGACTGTACAACAACCTTGATAAATCTGTATGAAAGATTTTTCTTCAAATAAGTTTCAGATTTATTTTAACGTGCCGAGGTTCTCGACTACCAACCATATATACCAACAGACGTTCCACAACTTGATCCAAACTGAAACGATTGCAGAGCTGATTCTAGGATTTTGAATAAAGTGGGGGCATTCCCCCCCTAAGAATGAAGAAAGGGTACCAGGTCCAATGGATACGAGGATGGTGGGGGGGGGGAGAGGCGGCCAATTCAATCTTCGCTAGCCACTTCTTCAGCTACTCATCTTGGAACCGGCGCACTAGTGCCGTTATCTTCGGGCTGCTTCTCTGAGACTGTTGATGCAGTAGCTGTTTCTGCACACTCGTTTGGCAGACGATTTTTTTTTTTTAACTTTGCCGCCACAAAAATCAAAGTCAAAGAGCGTCGTTGTCCGCTTCATTTTGAAGAAAATTCAACATGGCGGGTAGGACTCTCGCAACTTCTTGTCGGTAAAACGAGATGAACGCGATTGGTTGTTTTACACTAACATTGTAAAGGAACCAATGACATGTCGAGAAATCATTCATTCCTGCTCGATGCTTTCGGCTTGTGCAGACGACGGATTTAGCAGACGACGAAGGAATTCCCACAGCGATCGGCAAAAAGTGCGGGCAGTTCTGCAAATATGCGGGTGTCGGCCCACGTTTAGATCCGATTATTGCAGGAAGGAACAGATTTGGGGGGGATTGTACCAATCCCGCACCCTAGAATCAGCTCTGCGATTGTAAAGCACTTGGATCTGACCTGTCTGGTGACGGTGCTGTGCAGAGTTCCGGTGAACTCCATGGTGGCTTTGGGCAGATAGCAGGGCAGGGTGTGGAACAGGTGCACCACCAGCAGCATCATCATCACTGGGTTAGGATCCGTGATGTCCACCGCCTGTCATCATCATCATCGTCATCATCATCAGCATCGTCATCATCATCGTCATCATCATCATCATCATCAGCATCATCATCATCATCATCATCATCATCATCATCATCATCATCATCATCATCATCATCATCATCATAGGGTTAGGGTATGTGATGTCCACTGCCTGATATGTCATAGTCCATGCCAGCGTATCTCATGGCGTGAACTATCCTCAGAGCGTTGTGCAGACATTGTAGTGCAAGCCTATGCTAAACATTCAATATTATGTAAATATTATATATTGTATGACCAACCTGAATATCATAGTCCATGCCAGCGTATCTCATGGCATGAACTATCTTCAGAGCGTTGTGCAGACATTGTAGTGCAAGCCTATGTTAAACATTCAATATTATATATTGTATGACCAACCTGAATATCATAGTCCATGCCAGCGTATCTCATGGCGTGAACTATCTTCAGAGCGTTGTGCAGACATTGTAGTGCAAGCCTATGTTAAACATTCAATATTATATATTGTATGACCAACCTGAATATCATAGTCCATGCCAGCGTATCTCATGGCGTGAACTATCTTCAGAGCGTTGTGCAGACATTGCTCGGCGTTGGTGGGGTGGGTGTACATGTCTTCCAGGTGAGTCTTGATCTGTACCAACAAACAACAACTCTTTAACTCATTCGCATCGCAACAACCATTTTGAATTGTTAAAAAAACTCACAAATCACTCCAGCCATACACACACACAAAACAGACATAAACAAAAGGAGAAATGAAAGAAGATTACAGGTTTTTACTTCAGGTTTAGACATAGGGAAGTGGTAGATCAGACTTTTTTTTATATATAGACTTCATATAGAAAAACTCTCTACACCAAGTGGTTAACCCACAACAAACCACTACAAAAGCAAAGTCAGAGGCAAAATTGTAGTCTAAGGGAGCGAAGCGAGTTTAGAAGTGATCAAGGTATGGTGTGTACACAGATTTACTTCCTTCCCTTGAAGCAAAGGCATCAAATTGACAGCTATCTATAATTCCGGTCCTATATGGCCGGAACAACTTGAATGAGTTAATACCTGACAGTGTTGTACATTTGTACGATTTTTAGGACATTGACCTATTAAATTTGAAATTGTCCTATTGTGTTGGCCTCTGTCAGGACAATTGTCCTGTTGTGTCACAGTTGAAGCGGACCTGTGTCCCATTGTCCTTGCAATCAGGGGGACATGCCATTCCCATGTGGGATTCAAATCAAAGATCCTTCTCTTGTATCTAACTCCAAGAGCTGGAGAAAACGGCGCTGTTTGTTTCAAGAGCCGGTTTGGCTGTGTAGACCCTGGTACACGTTAAGACGAGGAAGAAGGCTCAGAGCAATCTGTTGCTTGCTCTCTTTCTAGCCCATCCATGAGGGTCTCTCCCTCTCTCTCTCTCTCCTCTCTCTCTCTCCCTTTCATCTCTCTCTCTCTTCCTCTCCCTCTCGCTCTTCATCTCTCTCTCTCTCTCCATCCCTTTTTGTCTATCTCTCTCTTTCTCTCTCTCTCTGTCTCTCTCCCTCCCTTCCTCCCTCTCTCTCTACCTGTCTCTCTCTCTCACCACAAAAGGAATATGAGTATTAATATTAGTATTAGGTACTTTATAGTCACAGAGGCGTCTCTGTGAAATTCGGGTTGCTCCCACCTGGAGAGCGCATCGCAGCCAGAGGCGCGCCACCCAATTTTTTTTTTTTTTTTTTTTTTGCATGCGATTTTTGTAACTGATGAGGGGGGGGGGGGGGGGTGTAAATTTTTACCAAATGATAACTTTTTCGTTGCCACTGGGTTTAACGTATGCTAAGTGCATGGGCACACGGGACCTCGGTTTATCGTCTCATCCGAAAGACTCCACGTTCAGACCGTTAAGGCCTAGTGCAGAATGAGAGGAAAAAATCCCCTGTACCCAGGTTCGAACTCGGGTTTACTTGACACGAAGCGAACGCGCTACCACTGTGCCACTCTACACCAAGCCGAGCACCGCCCCCAATACCAGCCCATCCATGAGAGTCTCTCTCACTCTCTCTCTCTCCCTCCCAGAGGCGTCTCTCTCCCTCTCTGTTCTGCCTCTCTCTCTCACCACAAAAGGCATATGAGCGCCGAGCACCGCCCCTAAAACCAGCCCATCCATGAGAGTCGTTCTCTCTCACTCTCTCTCTCTCTCCTGGGACATGCGGGACCCCCCCTCCCTCTCTGTCTGCCTCTCTCTCTCACCACAAAAGGCATATGAGCGCCGAGCACCGGAAAAAACCAGCCCATCCATGAGAGTCCCCTCTCTCACTCTCTCTCTCTCCCTCCCTCCCCCCCCTCCCTCTCTGTCTGCCTCTCTCTCTCACACAAAAGGCATATGAGCGCCGAGCACCGCCCCTAAAACCAGCCCATCCATGAGAGTCTCTCTCACTCTCTCTCTCTCTCTCTCCCTCCCCCCCTCCCTCTCTGTCTGCCTCTCTCTCTCACCACAAAAGGCATATGAGCGCCGAGCACCGCCCCCAAAACCAGACCGTCCATGAGGTCCAGTTCAAAGTTGACCACCCACCGACAGCTGGGCACCCCTCCCCGCTTACTGTTGAGCCAGACCGCCCGCCGGAACTTGTTGTAGTAATGGTTCAGCCAGGACAGTAGGTGGCGCTCGCCTGCAAAAGTTATGATAATATTATTTTAATAATAATGATCATAATGACAATAGTAATGCTCCCCCCCCCCCCCCCCCCTCGCTTATTGTTGAGCCAGACTGACTGCCGGAACTTGTAGTAAAGGTTCAACCATGATAGTAGGTGATGCTCACCTGGAAACATTATGATAATATTTTAATAATAATGATTATAATAACAATAGTAATGTTACTGTAATGTCCTTCTCACACATACCTGTAAAATGCGGACTATAAGCCACTACTTTTTCCCTCAACTTTGGCCCATGCGGCTTATAGACTGACGCAGCTTATCTGTGCATTTTGTTTTCCATTCCACATTTATCACACACAGAGAGAGAGAGAGAGAGAGAGAGAGAGAGAGAGAGAGAGAGAGAGAGAGAGAGAGAGAGAGAGAGAGAGAGAGAGAGAGAGAGAGAGAGAGAGAGAGAGAGAGAGAGAGAGAGAGAGAGAGAGAGAGAGAGAGAGAGAGAGAGAGAGAGAGAGAGAGAGAGAACAAATGAATGAACGAACCATTTTAATGAGTAGGCCTTACTGCCCATGTCATAAAGGAATGAGAAAAAAGAAAGAAAAAAAGGAATAAACCCAAATCAAATAATAGCATACAAATAGAAACCTTTCTGAGAGAGAGAGAGAGAGAGAGAGAGAGAGAGAGAGAGAGAGAGAGAGAGAGAGAGAGAGAGAGAGAGAGAGAGAGAGAGAGAGAGAGAGAGAGATAGAGGAAGAGAGAAACATTGTTGAGTCAGAGGGAGAGACAGAGACAGAGAGAGACAGACCTGTGCTGTAGACGTTACTGGCCAGGGGGTCTGGGCTGATGGCGGGCAGTTCTTCCTCCTTGTTGGCGACGGCCAGATGTTTGTAGGCCTTGGGCGTCACCTTGGCCAGAATCAACACCTGGACGACAAAAAATTGTATTGTGTTGTACTGTGTTGTGTTGTACTGTGTTGTGTTGCATTGCGTTGCATTGTGTTGTGTTGTACTGTGTTGTGTTGCATTGTTTTGCATTGTGTTGTGTTGTACTGTGTTGTGTTGCATTGCGTTGCATTGTGTTGTGTTGTACTGTGTTGTGTTGCATTGCGTTGCATTGTGTTGTGTTGTACTGTGTTGTGTTGCATTGCGTTGTGTTGTGTTGTGTTGTGTTTTGCATTGCATTGTTGTTGTGTTGCATTGCACTGTGTTTGTTTTGCATTGCATTGTGTTGTTTTGCATTGCGTTGCATTGTGTTGTGTACTGTGTTGTGTTGTATTGCGTTGTGTTGTGTTGTTTTGCATTGTGTTGTTTTGCATTGCATTGTGTTGTGTTGTGTTGTTTTGCATTGCATTGTGTTGTTTTGCATTGCATTGTGTTGTTTTGCATTGTGTTGTGTTGTACTGTGTTGTGTTGTATTGCATTGTGTTGTGTTGTTTTGCATTGTATTGTGTTGTTTTGCATTGCATTGTGTTGTGTTGTACTGTGTTGTGTTGTATTGCATTGCATTGTGTTGTTTTGCATTGCATTGTGTTGTATTGCATTGCATTGTGTTGTTGCATTGCATTGTGTTGTGTTGTATTGTGTTGTGTTGTATTGCATTGCATTGTGTTGTTTTGCATTGCATTGTGTTGTATTGCATTGCATTGTGTTGTTTTGCATTGCATTGTGTTGTATTGCATTGCATTGTGTTGTTTTGCATTGCATTGTGTTGTGTTGTACTGTGTTGTGTTGTATTGCGTTGCATTGTGTTGTACTGTGTTGTGTCGTATTGCGTTGCATTGTGTTGTTTTGCATTGCATTGTGTTGTATTGCGTTGCATTGTGTTGTTTTGCATTGCATTGTGTTGTTTTGCATTGCATTGTGTTGTTTTGCATTGCATGCATTGTGTTGTTTTGCATTGCATTGTGTTGTTTTGCATTGCATTGTGTTGTTTTGCATTGCATTGTGTTGTTTTGCATTGCATTGTGTTGTTTTGCATTGCATGCATTGTGTTGTTTTGCATTGCATTGTGTTGTTTTGCATTGCATTGTGTTGTTTTGCATTGCATTGTGTTGTTTTGCATTGCATTGTGTTGTTTTGCATTGCATTGTGTTGTTTTGCATTGCATTGTGTTGTTTTGCATTGCATTGTGTTGTTTTGCATTGCATTGTGTTGTTTTGCATTGCATTGTGTTGTTTTGCATTGCATTGTGTTGTTTTGCTTTGCATTGTGTTGTTTTGCATTGCTTGTGTTGTTTTGCATTGCATTGTGTTGTTTTGCATTGCACTGTGTTGTTTTGCATTGCATTGTGTTGTTTTGCATTGCATTGTGTTGTTTTGCATTGCATTGTGTTGTTTTGCTTTGCATTGTGTTGTTTTGCATTGCATTGTGTTGTTTTGCATTGCATTGTGTTGTTTTGCATTGCATTGTGTTGTTTTGCATTGCATTGTGTTGTTTTGCATTGCATTGTGTTGTTTTGCATTGCATTGGGCCATTTAGCATAGTTTAGTGCATCATATCACAGTATGTCAGCCCAAGCACTCTTGGGCACAGACTCAAAGACGTCATCATGTATGTTCATATGACGATGATGATGACAATGATGATGACGATGATGACAACGATGATGACAACGATGATGACAATGATGACAACGATGATGATGATGATGACAACGATGATGATGATGATGATGATGATGATGATGATGATGATGATGATGATGATGATGATGATGATGATGACAACGATGATGACAACGATGATGACAATGAATATGACAATGATGACAACGATGATGGCAACGATGATGACAACGATGATGACAACGATGATGACAATGATGACGATGATGACAACGATGATGATGATGATGATGATGATGATGATGACAATGATGATGACAATGATGACAACGATGATGACAATGATGATGATGATGATGACAACCATGATGACGATGATGACAACCATGATGACAATGATGACAACGATGATGACAACCATGATGACGATGATGACAACGATGATGACAATGATGATGATGATGATGACAACCATGATGACGATGATGACAACCATGATGACGATGATGACAACAATGATGATGACGATGATGATGACAGGACGATGATGACAATGATGATGATGATGACAACATGATGACAATGATGATGACAACGATGACAACGATGATGACGATGATGACAACGATGATGATTCACTGTTATCGACTGGCCTCCCTCATGGAAAGACACGGATGGGTGGAGGAGGGTATTTTTTATACAAATAATTGACCTTCTGGAAGATGATGATGATACCTCTGTCATCTTTGATTTTTTTTTCTTTCCTTACTGTCATCGCTGTCTTTCTCCCTTACTGGTCCATCCTCCTGAGAAACTCTTATAAAGGGCTTCTCCAGCCGAAGACTAGATATGCAGGGCCTAAGTATGTCGTCCAGCAGCATGACGCATCTTGACACGAAACTGTCTGAGCGATCGAAGAAGAAGAAAAAAATGATGATGATGATGATGATGATGATGATGATGATGATGATGATGAGGATGATGATGATGATGATGATGATGATGATGATGATGATGATGATGATGATGATGATGACCATCGATCAACTGTCATCCACACTGACTTTCAACACCTGCAGCAGTATGATGGTCCAGGCCCTCTTGGACACGATGCCTCATGATGATGATGATGATGATGATGATGATGATGATGATGATGATGATGATGATGATGATGATGATGATGATGATGACGACCATCGTCAACTGTCATCCACACTGATGATTCAACACCTGCAGCAGTATGTCATTCCAGGATGATCTTGGACACGGCCTCAAAGATGATGACTATGATGATGATGATAATGATGATGATGATGATGATGATGATGATGATGATGATGATGATGATGATGATGACGACGATCGTCAACTGTCATCCACACTGACCTTCAACACCTGCAGCAGTATGTCGGTCCAGGCCCTCTTGGACACGGCCTCAAAGACCTCGTCGTCCATGTCCTGGTGGACGTCGATGGCGGCGGCCTCCTCCATCTGCCCCTGAGCGTGCAGCTCCTCCTGCACCGACACCTGCAGCCGCTGCCAGATGCGGAACTCCCGGGGAGTCATCAGGTACTCCGGGCGAACAGACGCCAGGCACGCTCCTTGGCACCTGCCAGACAGGTAGCCGTCTCATTGAAATGTCAGGTAAAGCGGGTAAACTATGTACAGTGATTATTTTACACCTAAGTCATTGTCAGATGTGGAACTCCCGCGGAGTTATCAGGTACTCCGGGCGAACCGACGCCAGGCACGCTCATTGACACCTGCCAAACAGGTAGCCGTCTCATTGAAATGTCAGGTAAAGCAGGTAAACACTACATACAGTGATTATTTTACACCTAAGTCATTGTCAGATGCGGAACTCCCGCAGAGTTATCAGGTATTCCTGGATTTCACATGTTTCCTTCTCTCGTTGGTAATTTTTTTAAATTTTGAACGGGTTTGACTCCCATACAAGTGCCTCCAAATTCAAAACGAGACAGAGACTTTAAAGAGCAGCTTCAATTTGAAGTTGGGGGCATTTGTATGTGGGTAACACCTACCCAGAAAAAAACAAGGGACTTAATCTTGCCGGGTCACATGACCCACATCACATGACCTACACAGTCACATGACCCACATCACATGACCTACCTGAGGAAGGTGAGCAGCGTGGCGTGCTGCCAGTAGATCTGCTTGACCCACGTCACATGACCCACACAGTAACATGACCCACATCACATGACCTACCTGAGGAAGGTGAGCAGCGTGGCGTACTGCCAGTAGATCTGCTTGACCCACGTCACATGACCCACACAGTAACATGACCCACATCACATGACCTACCTGAGGAAGGTGAGCAGCGTGGCGTGCTGCCAGTAGATCTGCTTGACCCACGTCACATGACCCACACAGTCACATGACCCACATCACATGACCTACCTGAGGAAGGTGAGCAGCGTGGCGTGCTGCCAGTAGATCTGCTTGACCCACGTCACATGACCCACACAGTCACATGACCTACCTGAGGAAGGTGAGCAGCGTGGCGTGCTGCCAGTAGATCTGCTTGACCCACGTCACATGACCCACACAGTCACATGACCCACATCACATGACCTACCTGAGGAAGGTGAGCAGCGTGGCGTGCTGCCAGTAGATCTGCTTGACCCACGTCACATGACCTACACAGTAACATGACCCACATCACATGACCTACCTGAGGAAGGTGAGCAGCGTGGCGTGCTGCCAGTAGATCTGCTTGACCCATGTCACATGACCCACACAGTCACATGACCCACACAGTCATATGACCCACACAGTCACATGACCTACCCGAGGAAGGTGAGCAGCGTGGCGTGCTGCCAGTAGATCTGCTTCACCCGCTCCAGGGGGTCGGGGGGCAGGGGGGAGTTGATGGGAATGCCGGGCACGGGGCGGCCACTGAGGTGTCCAATCATGTCGTAGACGGTCTTGGCATCCTTCTTCATGCCGCCCGCCCCTCCCCGGCCCCCGCCCGCCCCCTCCTCGCCATGCTTGCGACTGATGCTTCTGGAAACGACAACATCAACAACATAAATATGTCAAATAATCGAATCGACAGAACGTAACGTTCGTGTATAAAGAAAAAACCAACAACAGGCAATGGTCAACCTAGCTCGCCAACTTCACCGCCAGGTGGCAACCAACTCAACAGGGGCTTATCTCGTGATATCTTTAGTTGGGGGTAGAGAAAGAAAGAGATGGAGGAAGGGACTCCTCTCCCTCTGTCTCTCTCTTTATCCCCAACTAAGAATACAGAGAGGATTAGCCCCACTCGAGCGTTATGCCACCTGGAGGTCAAAACAGCCAGCTAAGCCGCTCATTCCTAAAGGTCAAAATTCGTGTTGTTAGTTTTCATCCACTCTTTGCCCATGGCAACACAGTGATACTTTAAGGTCTGTGTGCGTTAACATTATTCACAAGATATTTATATTTCCCCATGGCAATGCAGTGATACTTTAAGGTCTGTGTGCGTTAACATTATTCACAAGATATTTATATTTCCCCATGGCAACACAGTGAGCTGTAGGTCATATCAAGGGTATGCTATCATTGTGTCGCCATGGGGAAATAGAAATATCTCGTGAGTAATGTTAACGTGTACACAGACCTTTAATGATGATATTACTTGCCATTCACTGTGTTGCCACGGGGAAAGAGTGGAAAATAACAACGTGTATCCCGCCTTGGCTTAAGGCTGTGTCAGATCAATTGACATAGGCTAGATTCAACTGACATGGGCTAGAACACCAAGGCTACATCAAAATGTTGTTATGCTATGCACAGTTACGTGGGGTTTGTCTTTAGCCATGACAAACTCCTGGCATAACATCAGTCTCCAAAATCCCCTGAAGACGGAGTGTGGCTGCCCATGTGGCGGGGTAATCAAAAACATTCACACACAAGTAACATTCTCTTCCCTAGCTGATCCACTTGTACCACAGTGCTTCGGCTGTTGGGATGATCCCTGGAGTCTTTTAGCCAGGGTAAGACAACAACAAGAATGTGTATCTTTACCCTAAGCAGCGAATTGCCCCCTGAGCCAACCATGAAACTTCATAGTGAATATCAATCCCGCACTACGAATATGTACATTACATACCAATAACACCACAATCACACTGTCAGAATGTCAGCAATCACACTAATAAAGCGCTTGAACACTATGGTACAAACGCATCAGCTAAGGATGAGAACATTCCGCGATTACCCCCTGCCACATGGGCAGCCACACTCCGTCTTCGGGGGGTGGTTTATGCATTAACTCATTCAAGTCGTTCCGGCCATATATGTCCGGAATTAATAGATAGCTGTCAATTTGGTGCATTTGCCTCAAGGGAAGCAAATCCGTGTGCACACCATACTTTGGTCACTTCTAAACTCGCTTCACTCCCTCAGACCTCAATTTTGCTTCTGACTTTGCTTTTGTAGTGGTTTGTTATGGGGGAAACAATCGGTGTAGTTTTTTCTATATAAAATGTTTAAACCTGAAATAAAAATCTGTAATCTTCTTTCATTTCTCCTTTTGTTTATGTACGTTTTGTTTGTGTGTGTGGCTGGACATAACTAACATAAAGAATGCACCCAACGTTAATGAACTCAAAAATCTTTTGGACGAAAACCCAAATTTAAAAGTTATGATGAATAAACAAAGCCCTTCCTAAAAAAAACTATAAAATAAAAAATAAAAATTATTAGTTTAGTATAAGGAGACGCAAACCACTTTAATAAATTACAAAAAGTCAAAAAAAGTCAAATTCGTAAAAGGGCCACGAGGCCTATAAATATCCCTAGATCTACCTACTTATCTACCTGCAGTGATTTGTGAGGTTTTTTTAATAATTCAAAACTGTTGCGATGCGAATGAGTTAATAATCATAACAGCTAACAGCCCACTCACGCTCTGAGAGTGTCAGGAATGACGATGGGGAACGGTCCGCCGGGCCATCCCTGCGCAGAGAACCAGCGCTGCGCAGCCCCCAGCACCTCCAGGTGGAACACGCCCTCCTCGCTGTCCGCCTCGGGGAACATGGCGGAGCCCAGGCGGGAAGCGGCTTCCGGCGGGTGGCTCTGCTGGCGACTCTGAAAGTCTGAGCCGGTGGGCGGCTTGTTCATGGCTCCGTCGCGCGGTCCTGGTGTGCTGTTCCCTGTGGAGTCTGGAAAAAAGGGGGTGGGGGGGGGAAGGGTAAAGCCCACGATGCCCATGTGTGAAAATCTGCGTTTTCGCGTGTTTTCCGTCTCTCACTGGTAAGAAATCTTAAGAAATATTCCAAGCAAGAGAGGGAGAATACACATAATAAAAAATAATAAAAATAAACGGACACTTATATAGCGCTTTTTATCAAGCACAACGCGCTTTACAATCAGCATTGAAACACTCACACACGCACACACACGCACAACAGACACACACGCACAACAGTCACACATGCACGCACGCGAGTGTACGCGTTCTTGCACACAGATCTATCTCTCTCTGTCTCTCTGCCTCTCTCTCTCTCTCTCTCTCTCTCTCTCTCTCTCTCTCTCTCTCTCTCTCTCTCCCTCTCTCTCTCTCCCTCTCTCTCTCTCTCTCACCCCCCCCAGTGGAAAATAGCTTCTTTTTTTTTTACTTTAAATTTTTTATTTTGAATCAATCAATCAATCTAATGATCAATTAATTAACAATCAACCAATCAGTTACTCAATATCCCTTTTTACTGGTTCTTCTTTTGGGGGGTATTTTTTTTGCTTTGTACTGATGTCAGCGCATTTGTACTATCCCGCCTTGATAACTGTAATGCTCTCTTGTCTGGCTCCCCCTCTCATCTCATCAACAAACTTCAAAAAGTTCAAAATCATGCTGCCTGCCTCATCTTCCGCTCTTCTAAATATGACCATATAACTCCATTGCTCTGTTCTCTACACTGGCTCCCTGTTCAGCAAAGAATATTCTACAAGATTGCCTCTCTCTGCTACAAGTCTATCGAGTCTTCCTGTCCTGAATACCTCACTGATATGTTACATCTCTACACACCGTCTCGAGCTCTCAGATATTCATCCTCTCTGCCCACATTCAAATGCCATCTCAAAACTCATCTGTTTCCTAAATAACTACTAATCCCTTCCTTCATGACTTGGTGTGTGCATGTCTGAGAATCAACGTCTGCGCTCGGTGCGTGCACATAATTATTTATGTGAGTGTATGTCCACGCGTGTATGTACGTAAGTGTGTGCGCGCTAACGCGCGCGTGTGTGCAATTCTGTGTCTGTTTGTCTGACCGTCTTTGGGTGTTTGTGTAATTTTTATTTCCCATTCTTTATGCTATATGTTAAATATTATTATATGTGGTGTTATATGTGTATATTATATCTTTATATTGTAAACGCCTAGGGCAATAAATTGATTAGGTCTGCTAAATGTTCAAATAATAATAATAATAAATAACAATGTGAAACACGAAAAGATCTTAAACATTTAAATTGTAATAAGGCATCAAATCTAAAGGAATTCAAACAAAATCACATTCCCCGTGCACCACAAATAAAAACACAACAACAACAACAACAACAAAACACTAAAAACAAAAACCAGAGTATAATCATCCATGCCGTGCCTTCCTGGATTCTTCAGCCAGAAAACAGGGCAGAAAAAAGCACAACAGAAAATGGACATGCGGGTGTGTGGGGTGGCGGGGTGGAGTGCAGGGGGGATGGAAAGGCACAGATAGGGGGGGGGGGGGAGGCTCATGCTGTCAATTCACCAACAAGTCCATCTTACGATAATCCTTTGTTTTATACCACACCCAGCATCAGGCGTAATCCAACCTGCTCCTTACCTTCGAGCTGTCAACTCTGATCTGATGGTCTCAGTTTGACCTTTTAGTTTGACCTCTGATCTGCTGGTCTCAGTTTGACCTTCTAGTTTGACCTCTGATCCGACGGTCTCAGTTTGACCTTTTAGTTTGACCTCTGATCTGATGGTCTCAGTTTGACCTTTTAGCTTGACCTCTGATCTGATGGTCTCAGTTTGACCTTTTAGTTTGACCTCTGGTGGTCTCAGTTTGACCCTTTAGTTTGACCTCTGATCTGATGGTCTCAGTTTGACCTTTTACCTTGACCTCTGATCTGATGATCTCAGTTTGACCTTTTAGTTTGACCTCTGACCTGATAGTCTTACATGGACATTCGTGCATTCAATCACTTTATCAAAAAAACAAGAAAGGCTCACCACTAGTTCAATAATATTCCTTTTTTGAGACTTAAAGAAATAAAAACAGCAACACCGTTGTAAACAAAAACGAATGCAATATTTCAGTTCATACTGCCAATGTCGCATTTTTAAACAATGGTTTAACACCCATGCCACTAAAAGGCCTCAAATCAGGGCCTGTTATCCAAAGACCCTATTTTCTTCATTTTGGGAGGTAAGGATAGGCCTAATGTTATGCACGTCACAGAGGATTTCTTTTCCTCTCTACCCAGTTAAGTTTAATGGTATCTTTTGGCTGGAAAATGGCTGGCGGTAAAAGGGTTAAAAAACCTTTTTCCAGCTAAAACATTGGCCAACTCTAATTTTCCTTTTTGGGGGTCAAATGTTATCAGATGAAGCGAGACGCATGTTGCCAACATTAGCCACACTGATGCTGGGTGCAGGTAGGGTAAAAACAAGGCGTAATAACGTAGATGGCAGCCAG
>CM065694.1:56413419-56430919 GCA_017654935.2 Phymorhynchus buccinoides | reverse complement strand
ATGATAACTACACTGACATTGGGTACTGCGAGGCCAGCACATTGAACTGATGTTGATAATCACATGATAACTATACTGACATTGGGTACTGCGAGGCCAGCACATTGAACTCGGCATGGACGTCGGTCAGCAGGGGTACGGGGGTCAGGCAGATGGCCGGGGGGTCAAAGGTTACCCTGGGCTCCTGCAGCTGACCCACAATGGTCAGCATCTGGTAGGGCTTGTCCCACTGCTCGTGGATCACCACGGGAACCACTGCCTCGTAGGTACCGGGCTCCTCTGGGAATGTCACACACACACACACACACACAAGTTGACAGTACCTCATTTGCGGCCTAAGGACCTTGTTTATGACCATTAAAAAATAGGGGCAACAAAAATCTGCCCCATTATTGCTTTTTGTCCCAGTTTATTGTGCTAGACTTGTATGAAAACCCCATTAGTTACGCTTTACATGCACCCTCACACACACATATAGAAACGCACACACACACAACACGCACAGAGGTGACATTTTATAGGCTTATGAATCACTACTGCTAATTTAACTGCCTCATATAGGCCGGGCATCAACGCATGAACGTATATAAAGTATGCCCAGTTACAAACTTTTCTCTGTCTCTGTCTCTCCCTCTCTCTGTCTCTCTCTCTCTGTCCCTCCCTCTCTCTCTCACTAACTCACTAGGACAGAAGACGATGGTGACAGGTGTGATCTTCCCAGGCTCCAGGTTCCCTTCGATGCCCTTGATGCTCTGTCTCTCTCCCTCTTCCTCTATGTCTCTCTGTCTCTCTCTCTCTCTGTCCCTCCCTCTCTCTCTCACTAACTCACTAGGACAGAAGACGATGGTGATGGGCGTGGTCTGTCCAGGCTCCAGGTTCCCTTCGATGCCCTTGATGCTCTGTCTCTCTCCCTCTTCCTCTATGTCTCTCTGTCTCTCTCTCTCTCTGTCCCTCACTCTCTCTCTCACTAACTCACTAGGACAGAAGACGATGGTGATGGGCATGGTCTGGCCAGGCTCCAGGTTCCCTTCGATGCCGTTGCTGGAGCCGTCGGAGATGAAGGGGACGCCCGAGGAGTGCAGGAACTTGAGGATCCCCTCTTCCATGGCTTTCCCTACCGCCCGAAGGTCAAAGCCCCACTTCAAGGGGGCGCCACTGTTGTTGACTAGCACCACCGACTGTGACGGTAATATTGAGAATAATGGGTGGACGTCTGTACCAGTGATATTGTTGGTGACAAAATTAATAAACGATAAATCACAAGGCCAAAGCCCCACTTTGTTGTTGACTAGCACCACCGACTGTAACAATAATGAGAATGTCTGTCATAATGAATATGCTGATACTTTGTCAACAGTAACATAATAAACAAACTAATAACTCAGAAGTGGAGTGTCAATTATTCCCCACAACCACGACTGTCAGTGACAAGAACTGCCACAATAATTATACTGATATAGAGATGTCTCGCTAAATGAGACAACATAACTCGTCTTCTTCAATGTGTTCGTTATTATTATCATTATTTATTATTCAGAAAACTTATTTAGCACATTACCTTGAAGCTCAATGCGCTTTACAAAATCACTAGAAAGTCAAAAAGCGAATAAAAAGGCAGACACACACACACTCACGCGCGCAAGCGAACATTATCGTTAGCTCCAAATTATTAAATAAAAATCATTTATTAACAAAAGAAATTAAAAGAAACGCAAAGAAAGACAAAGACAAACAAACACACACACACACACACACACACACACACACACACACAGACACACACACACAGACACACACACACAGACAAACAAACACACACACAGACACACACACACAGACAAACAAACACACACACAGACACACACACACACACACACACACACACACACACACAGACAAACAAACACACACACAGACACACACACACACACACACACACACACACAGACACACACACACAACACACACACACACACACACACACACACACACACACACACACACACACACACACACACACACACACACACACACACACACAAACAACACACACACACAGACACACACACACACAGACACACACACACACACACAAACAAACACACACACACACACACACACACACACACACACACACAGACACACACACACAGACAAACAAACACACACACACACACACACACACACACACACACACACACACACACACACACACACACACACACACACACACACACACACACACACACACACAAACACACACACACACACACACACACAGACACACACAGACACACACACACAGACAAACAAACATACACACAGACACACACACCAAACAATAATCATATCAGTATGAGCAATAGCGATGCATCGTACAGCAGAACATTCATAGGCATTGCAACAATATATGAACAATATGACCATCGTCAACAATATCACAACATCATCAAATCTGTAAATATACACCAGTAACAACAATATAATTACATCACATTGTGGACAAAACAACCCTATCCCCACTTCCCACCCCCAACCCCACCCATCCCCTCAGCTTGTCATCAACAAGAGTCGTTCACACGCAGACACTGGTATAAACTGCCATACATTTACATTTAAACCAGGAAGTTTACAAAACATTTACCAGATGCTTACCACATTTACATTGACCACCATATTACTTACCTTGTCGTTGTGCTGCAACACAGAAAGAAAACAAAAGTGGTTTTTTTTTGTGTTTACAAAAGTTGTCATGTTTCTCTCGACAAACATGAATCTACTATCAAAACTAACAAACTATAACATGTTCAGCTGACTGAACCGTTTTAACCCCTCCACTGCCATACAACGCTTCACGTACTGACTTGATGACATCACTGATGACGTCATCAGATGAAGAAGAAATTATAACTCTGATACACTGCCTTCTGCTCTAACACAGTCAAGAGAGTTATATCCCCAGACCATTTTGCCAGACTGGCTCTATGATAGAGTCTATCAGTTGTCTTTTTCACAGCATGGTTTGTACATTGAATTTTTCTTTGATTTTCTCTGGCAGTCAAGGGGTTTAAGAACATTATGTAGATTGTCATAACAATTATTTAGCCCAGCCCACCGGAATAGCAGCTGCCCCCTCTACTATCTGGCTGTCATGGTCAGAAGCGACAGGCAGGTGTACTTATTTTCCCCATAATTACGCACATTGATTAAGATTAAAATTAAAATCATAGCCCCGTCGATAACTAAGGCTATGTCAGGGTTGTCACTGCGTTAAATCTTACCACGAATATTAAAAAAGGATAAAATCATGAACACTGAGCAAGAGCATAGAACAACTTCACTTGTCCTTGCAGGATCCTGTCCACAACCAAATAAATAAATAAATAAAAACGTATGAAATAGATCGCACACACAATGCTAACCTTAAGCTGTACTTTCTAACAATTAGCCTGGGAGGTTTTAGCTCATGAAACTCATGAAATGGCTTCTTTTCATCAGTGTGTGTGTGTCTATCTGTCTGTGTATGTGTATGTGTGTGTCTGTGTGTGTGTCTCTCTCTCTCTCTCTGTGTGTGTGTGTATCTCTGTCTGTGTGTGCCTGCCTGCCTGTCTGTCACTCTGTCAGTGTATGTGCATGTTTGTAAGTGTCTGCATGCATGCGTGCATGTGCACATGCACTCACTCACACACCACCTCCTCAAGCTCCCTGACCATGGTGGGCCCCAGCCCAATCTGCTGGGCCATGATGTGGAAGTTGACAGGCAGGGAGAAGCTGACCACATTGTCCAAGCACACATAGACACACACACACACACACACACACACACACACACATAGACACACACACACACGCACACCACCTCCCTGACCATGGTCGGCCCCAGCCCAGTCTGCTGGGCCATGATGTGGAAGTTGACGGGCAGGGAGAAGCTGACCACATTGTCCAAGCACACATAGACACACACACACACACACACACATAGACACACACCACCTCCCTGACCATGGTGGGCCCCAGCCCAGTCTGCTGGGCCATGATGTGGAAGTTGACAGGCAGGGAGAAGCTGACCACGTTGTCTGAACACACATAGACACACACACACACACACATAGACACACACACACACACACACACACACACACACACACACACACACACACACACACACACACACACACACACACCACCTCCCTGACCATGGTGGGCCCCAGCCCAGTCTGCTGGGTCATGATGTGAAAGTTGACGGGCAGGGAGAAGTGGACCACGTTGTCCGAACACACAAAGACATACACACACACACACACACACCACCTCCCTCACCATGGTGGGCCCCAGCCCAGTCTGCTGGGCCATGATGTGGAAGTTGACAGGCAGGGAGAAGTGGACCACGTTCTCTGACAGCTGCAGGGGCTGGCGCAGGGCCGTGGCAATAACGTGCTTCCTGGGCGTGGCCACGCTGAAGGGCTGGGGGCGGGGGTTGACGATGTGCTGGATGCTGTTCTTGTTGGAGGGGGCGGGGGTGGGGGGGAAGGGCGTGGGGGCGGGGGAGGGCGCCCCCAGGTGGTTGATGGTCACAGGCATGATGAAGTCGTAGGCTGCAACCTGCAGCAGCACAAGAAAATAAATTCCATGAAAATTACGCCCCCCCAAAAAAAAAAATCCAAAAAAAATAAAAATACAAAAAAAATTTCCCTAAGAGAAAATAATCTCCAAAAGCTCTGAGGTGAGCCTATGCTTTTGCTGAGTGAAATTGTTATAAAATTTGTTTTATCAGAAAATAATCTAATCGCATGAGGAAGAGGAACAGCCTGTTTCTTCTTCTTTTTCGATCGCTTGGACAGTCTCCTGTCATCTTAGCGCAGATGCGCCATGCTGCCATTATGCGCCTGACTAAGAAATAGTTAGGCCCAGCATGTCTGTCTTCGGCTGGAGAAAATCTTTGTAAGAAAGACAGGAGAATGTACCAGTAATTTGAAAGCAAGAAAGATAGTAGATGACAGTCATCAAAAGAAAAAAAGGTAGAGTCAAAGAGAGTGACAGATTAGAGGAAGTTACAGGCACAGAGCTTCCTGAAGGTGGGGGGGGCTATTTTTACAAAAAACACCCCCCACCCCCACCCACCCCGGTATCCCCACGGGGCAGGGGGTGGGGGAGCAAATCATCAATGTAGAGTGGCGCAGTGGTAACGCGTTCGCTTCGTGTCAAGTAAACCCGAGTTCGAACCTGGGTACAGGGGATTTTTCCTCTCACTTTGCACTAGGCCTTACGGCCTGAACGTGGAGTCTTTTGGATGAGATGATAAATCGATGTCCTATGTGCCCATGCACTTAGCACACGTTAAACCCAGTGGCAACGAAAAAGTTGTCATTTGGTCAAAATTTACCTCCCCCCTCCTTCCTTCCTCATCAGTCACACAAACAAATCGCATGCAAAAAAACCACAATGGGTGGTGCGCCTCTGGCTGCGACGCGCTCTCCAGGTGGGAGCAACCCAAATTTCACAGAGATGCCTCTGTGACTATAAAGTACCTACTACCTAATATCAGTACAGACCTCTCCAGGAATGAAGTGCAGCTCTCCTTTGATGCTGTCAGTGGGCGCCAGGGTGACTGAGGCCATGCCCGGGTTCAACAGTACCTACTACCTAATATCAGTACAGACCTCTCCAGGAATGAAGTGCAGCTCTCCTTTGATGCTGTCAGTGGGCGCCAGGGTGACTGAGGCCATGCCCGGGTTCAACAGTACCTACTACCTAATATCAGTACAGACCTCTCCAGGAATGAAGTGCAGCTCTCCTTTGATGTTGTCAGTGGGCGCCAGGGTGACTGAGGCCATGCCCGGGTTCAACAGCTGGTAGTTGTAATCCTCTGGAGAAACAGATCAATAACTGAAGACAATGTGCATCCATAGAACACAGCACAGAACTGGGCCTTTACACCTGATTCAATCTATTTGAAAACATTATCCATACTTGAATTCCTTTGTAAAATATCTTCCATTATTTGAATCATCTCTGAAGCATTTTATACGCAGATTTCATGGGTGCTCCTGGGAAATGTCAAACATCCTGCAAGGCAGGGGTCCAGGGGCCGCCCAGTTAACAACTTGACTTAAACAATCCTAAAAATATAAAGTTCCTGGTAAAGGCATGTAGATATATATCTGTATTCGTTTGTTTTATATTCTACACATGCTAGAAACCAACAAAATGTTTATAAATAGGAAATTTGTTGCTTCTCAAATTCTCATAATCCAGCGACGCCGGCTCCAGGCAATAAAGAAATCCTGCATTTCGGGACATCCTGAAAGCAGGAGCATCCATGAGACTTTAATCTTTGAAAGTGCAATAGTGCTGCATATAAATTTTGATCATTAAATATACAATTTTAGGCACTTTTTTTTTCTCCAGTAAACCATTACAAATGTAGCTCCTTGTAGCTCAGAATGAGGAGGATTGTGTGGTGGAATGTCGTCAGTGAAATTCAAAAACCTCATATCTCAATTTTGGTAGTTTTGAGAAAAATGAAAAAAAACTGTTTTAAAAATGAACCATGTTTACCACAAGTTATTAACTATGATGAATATGTTGTTCAAGATATTGCGAGTTTAGTACTACGTTTTGTTAAAAAAAAAAAAAAAAAAAATTTAATACTTGAAAAGAACGAAGATGCAAGGTTTTTGTCCTTAAGTAGATCTGAATTTGGCACTTACAAGTTTTTCTTCTATTTACACAACCTCATTTTACCCCAGATAGAAAGTTGTTAGAGATACGAGCTTTTGGTGGAATGTGGTGGGACAAATTTGAGAGCTGACTATGTATCTAACTCAACGATAACCGACGATATACTGAAATTGTAAAACATTGCAGATCATTGTGGACCATAGCGACACATTTCATACCAAAAAAAACCTGAAACAGACTGCAACGTCACTGGAATATACAACAAATAAACAAGCACACAAACAAGTGTAAAGTGACACTATTTTATTCACAAGAGACACAACTCAATTGTTTTGTTGTGTCTCTTGTGAATAAAATAACGTCACTTTACATTTCATACAGTTAAGGTCATCTTTGCTTAATAACACAAAAACACTCGCGTTGTTCTATTTTTTTAACAAAACAAAAAATAGACTAACAAATGCAGACCGGCCGGTGCCAGACATTATAGTTCAATTAATGGACAAACGATCGAAGAAGCAAGGGTTCACCAATCTTGACTTTGTTTTACGCTTACTTTAAAAGCCTCAACTTTTGAGCAGAATGGCGTGTGTTTTTTACATCCATCAGTATTAACAAATACCTATATTACCATATCCTAATAAAACCATACCTCATCATTATTAATCCCTTCATTCTTGGTGACCCTTCTCCATTTCTTTTTCTCCCCCATCTTCATCACAACAGATGTCCCATATGTGCCTCTAAGCAGGTCGGAGGACGTAAAGCAAATTTCTGATCTGTGTTGGGTTTTTTAATTGCAAAAATAAAGTTACCCCCAAAAAGTGAACTTTCCCGCAAATCATTACATTATGTAACAAGTTTGCTCTGTTTGCTTCCTTCTCTCTCTTTTCTTCGACACAGATTGCTGTTGAATCTCTCTCCTCTCTGTTTCTCTGAATCTCTCTGTCTCTGTGAATGTCTCTGTGTCTCTGTGAATATAAGCGTTGCCTAAAATCTATATCCTTGAAAAATATAGTTTAAGTTTTCAAGTTTCTGTGTCTCTGTGAATCTCTCTGTGTCTCTGTGAATCTCTCTGGGTCTCTGTGAATCTCTCTGTGTGTCTCTGTGGATCTTTCTGGGTCTCTGTGAATCTCTCTGTGTGTCTCTCTGAATCTCTCTGGGTCTCTGTGAATCTCTCTGTGTGTCTCTGTGGATCTTTCTGTGTGTCTCTGTGGATCTTTCTGGGTCTCTGTGAATCTCTCTGTGTGTCTCTGTGGATCTCTCTGGGTCTCTGTGAATCTCTCTGTGTGTCTCTGTGGATCTCTCTGGGTCTCTGTGAATCTCTCTGTGTGTCTCTGTGGATCTTTCTGTGTGTCTCTGTGGATCTTTCTGGGTCTCTGTGAATCTCTCTGTGTGTCTCTGTGGATCTCTCTGGGTCTCTGTGGATCTTTCTGTGTGTCTCTGTGGATCTTTCTGGGTCTCTGTGAATCTCTCTGTGTGTCTCTGTGGATCTCTCTGGGTCTCTGTGAATCTCTCTGTGTGTCTCTGTGGATCTTTCTGGGTCTCTGTGAATCTCTCTGTGTGTCTCTGTGGATCTCTCTGGGTCTCTGTGAATCTCTCTGTGTGTCTCTGTGGATCTTTCTGTGTGTCTCTGAATCTCTCTGTGAATATCTCTGTCTCTGTGAACCTCTCTGTGTCTCTGTGACTCTCTCTGTGTCTCTGTGAATATCTCTGTGTCTCTGTGAATCTCTCTGTGTCTCTGTGAATCTGCGTGTTTCTGTGAATCTGTGTCTCTGTGTTTCTGTGGATCTTTCTGTGTCTCTGTGAATCTCTCTGTGCCTCTGTGAATCTGCATGTCTCTGTGGATCTTTCTGTGTCTCTGTGAATCTCTCTGTGTCTCTGTGAATCTCTGTGTGTCTCAATAAATCTCTCTGTGAATCTCTCTGTGTGTCTGTGAATCCCTCTGTGAATCTCTGCATGTGTCTCTGTGAATCTTTGAGTGTCTCAATGAATCTCTCTGTGAATCTCTCTGTCTGTGAATCTCTGTGTGTCTCAATACATATCTCTGTGAATCTCTCTGCATGTGTCTCTGTGAATCTCTGTGTGTCTCAATGAATCTCTCTGTGAATCTCTCTGTGTGTCTGTGAATCCCTCTGTGAATCTCTCTGCATGTGTCTCTGTGAATCTTTGTGTGTCTCAATGAATCTCTCTGTGAATCTCTCTGTCTCTGTGAATCTCTCTGTGTATCAATACATATCTCTGTGAATCTCTCTGCATGTGTCTCTGTGAATCTTTGTGTGTCTCAATGAATCTCTCTGTGAATCTCTCTGTCTCTGTGAATCTCTGTGTGTCTCAATACATATCTCTGTGAATCTCTGTCTCTGTGAATCTCTGTGTGTCTCAATACATATCTCTGTGAATCTCTCTGCATGTGTCTCTGTGAATCTTTGTGTGTCTCAATGAATCTCTTTGTGAATCTCTCTGTGTCTCAATGAATCTCTCTGTGTCTCTGTGAATCGCTTGTGTGTCTCAATGAATCTCTTTGTGAATCTCTCTGTGTCTCAATGAATCTCTCTGTGTCTCTGTGAATCGCTTGTGTGTCTCAATGAATCTCTCTGTGTCTCAATGAATGTATCTTGTGTGTCTCAATGAATCTCTGTGTGAATCTCTGTGAATCCCTCTATGAATCTCTGTGTGTCTCAATGAATTCCTCTGTGAATCTGTGTGTCTCTGTTGATCTCTCTCAGCGTCCTACCTGGGGTCTGGAATCCTGGGAACTTGAGGGTGAAGTCTTTGTAGCGAGTCAGGTCAAACTCCAGTTTGCAGCGCGTGTTGCCCTGGCAACACAAATCGGCAACTTTACATGGCATTTGGGATAACCATACACCCGTTCATTTGATAATTGACAAACTAGGGTTGCACAGTGTCGCAATTAAAAGTAAGATGAACACACACACACACACACACACAAATGCAACAAAACACACACACACATACACATGCGCGCATACATGCATGCACACACTTATGCATACACAAACGCACACACAGACACTCACACACACAAGCAAAACATGCATACACAAACAGACACCCCCTCTCATATGTGCAGACACATACATACAGGCACACTGACACACACACACAAACACTTACACACATGCAAACAAACACACACATGAATAGACACACATGCACATATTAAATTACTTTTTTTTAAACTTTTGATTCACTGAATGTTCCCTGCGGGAATACAGGGGCGTCTTTTGTAAAAACAGTTCCCCCACCTTCTGGAAGCTTTGTGCTTGTAACTTCCTCTAATCAGCCACTCTCTTTGCCTCTGCCTTTTCTCTTCACTTACTGTCATCTATCTTTCTGACTTATCGGCCCATTCTCCTGCCTTTTCTCTTCACTTACTGTCATCTATCTTTCTGACTTATCGGCCCATTCTCCTGCCTTTTCTCTTCACTTACTGTCATCTACTATCTTTCTGACTTATCGGCCTATTCTCCTGACTTCACTTACTGGCCTACTATCTTTCTGACTTATCGGCCCATTCTGCTGCCTTTTCTCTTCGCTTACTGTCATCTACTATCTTTCTGACTTATCGGCCCATTCTCCTGCCTTTTCTCTTCGCTTACTGTCATCTACTATCTTTCTGACTTATCGGCCCATTCTCCTGCCTTTTCTCTTCGCTTACTGTCATCTACTATCTTTCTGACTTATCGGCCCATTCTCCTGCCTTTTCTCTTCGCTTACTGTCATCTACTATCTTTCTGACTTATCGGCCCATTCTCCTGCCTTTTCTCTTCGCTTACTGTCATCTACTATCTTTCTGACTTATCGGCCCTTTCTCTTCGCTTACTGTCATCTACTATCTTTCTGACTTATCGGCCCATTCTCCTGCCTTTTTTTTCTCAAAAAATAATCTTCCAAATAACTTTTTGTCCTTTGAGCTCCTCCGAAATTGGAATGTGTCGGCTGTATGCAGCAGGGAGACCAGTGAATACTGAAAACGGACACATACAGTTTACCCATTATGGCCTTTTGGCCTAAGAATGCAGAGGAAGAAGAAAAAGAAGAAGATTCACTAACAAATCTAACATAAAATGAAACTTCACAGCTTTGCTCAAGTCAATGGAACAGTCTCATTTTCATACAGGAAAACAAAAGTGAAACGTTAATGATAAAGACCAACCCACAATGCCTGAAACAGAAGACAGTAGTTTAACCCCTTCACTGCCTGACCCCTGTCTACTACGAGGTGTGTGATGTCATCACTTTTGATGTCATTGCCCTGGAATGATGGTTTGTTTTTTTGCTTTTAGACAAGTCAGGAAAGACATATCTCTAGACCATTTTCTCTGATTGAGTCTAACAGGTCTCTTTAAAATTTCACAATAAAAAAATCACTAATTTGTTTTCTTCTGGCAGTGAAGGGGTTAACAATGGTAATAGCATTTTTGGGTTCGCAGTGGCAATATCATGGAGATGGTGCTGAAGAAATGTAAAAATTAACTCACTCGGGACTGGATGAATTATTTCCCCTTGTTCTGTGCGGACTGGGCATTTGACTAGGTTCGTAAAACAATCACCCAAACCAAGTTATGAAGAGTTAGGCATCAATATTTTCAGAAAAGATTAGCAACACCATGCACTAAACGATCATAAAATATCAGATTCCGTACCTTCGTCGTTTGTCTCCTATTGACGAAAACAGCTAACACATAGAAAGAAGGAAAATTTCACATTCCGATCTTTGACCCCCCTCTACAACCAAAGCTGAATGTAAACTATGCAATGATTGGCTGCTTTAAAGAGAGGCAAGGTCAAAGCAAACTGAAAGTAGGTTATGACGTCGCACTGGAAAGCTGGTTATACGCCAGAAATCACCTCTTGAAAACTCTTATGAGCCGGAGCCGGGCCATTCATCCTAAATGGTTGTGCGAGCCATGAGCCGGCTCCGGCTCAAGTCCCGAGTGAGTTAAAACAAATTGGGTGTGTGGGGTGGGTGAACGGTACCCCAAATCACTGACCTTGTTGATCATGGAGAAAGGGATGACGGAGCGCGAGCCACAGTACACCCCGCCAAAGTTGAAGCTGGACTGAAAACCACCACCACAACAGTACTGTTATTATCACTGCTATTGTTGATCATGGAGAAAGGGATGACGGAGCGCAAGCCACAGTACACCCCGCCAAAGTTGAAGCTGGACTGAAAACCACCACCACAACAGTACTGTTATTATCACTGATATTGTTGATCATGGAGAAAGGGATGACGGAGCGCGAGCCACAGTACACCCCGCCAAAGTTGAAGCTGGACTGAAAACCACCACAACAACAGTACTGTTATTATCACTGATATTTCCGCCTTGGCTTAAGGCTGTGTCAGACCAATTGACATAGGTTAGAACACCAAGGCTACATCAAAATGCTGCTATGCTCGGCGATAGTTATGCGGGGATTTTCTTTAGCCACGGCAAGCTCCTAGCATAACATCATCAGTTTCCTAAATCCTCCAGAGTGTGGCTAGCCCACGTGGCGGAGTAATCAAAAACGGGTCACACACACGTAATGTTCTCATCCCTATAGCTGGTGCATTTGTACCATAGTGTTCGAGTGCTTCGGCTGTTGGGATGATCCCTGGAGTCTTTAAGCCAGGGTACGATGACAACAACAAGAACATCAGTGCTATCAGCAGCAAGGGTTGTGTCATCACTTCTACGATATCGTTCTACCATCGTTCTTATTCTCATCCATCGGCGCTGAGCGTGTCTCCCATCCTCAGCTCCATCACCTTCCCCTCCTTGATGGCCACCTGCACCCTCCCTCTCTCTCTGTCCCTCACCACGTCGATGTTAACCTCATGGGCCTCCACGGTGCCCCCCATCCTCAGCTCCATCACCTTCCCCCCCTTGATGGCCACCTGTACCCTCCCTCTCTCCATCCCTCTCTCTCTCTGTCCCTCACCACGTCGATGTTGACCTCAGGGGCCTCCACGGTGCCCCCCATCCTCAGCTCCATCACCTTCCCCCCCTTGATGGCCACCTGTACCCTCCCTCTCTCCATCCCTCTCTCTCTCTGTCCCTCACCACGTCGATGTTGACCTCAGGGGCCTCCACGGTGCCCCCCATCCTCAGCTCCATCACCTTCCCCCCCTTGATGGCCACCTGTACCCTCCCTCTCTCCATCCCTCTCTCTCTCTGTCCCTCACCACGTCGATGTTAACCTCATGGGCCTCCACGGTGCCCCCCATCCTCAGCTCCATCACCTTCCCCCCCTTGATGGCCACCTGTACCCTCCCTCTCTCCATCCCTCTCTCTCTCTGTCCCTCACCACGTCGATGTTGACCTCAGGGGCCTCCACGGTGCCCCCCATCCTCAGCTCCATCACCTTCCCCCCCTTGATGGCCACCTGTACCCTCCCTCTCTCCATCCCTCTCTCTCTCTGTCCCTCACCACGTCGATGTTGACCTCAGGGGCCTCCACGGTGCCCCCCATCCTCAGCTCCATCACCTTCCCCCCCTTGATGGCCACCTGCACACGCGTGTCGAACTTCAGGATGGCCTCCGGCGTCAGGGACACTCGGAGCTCAGCGTTCCCCCCGACGGGCACCACGCCGTGCACCGGGGTCACTGTCAGGCCGGGGAAAGGGTTCGGGTCCAGCACCTGCAACACAATTAGAGAAAAGAAAATGATGATTAAATGACACAACGAGAGAGAAGAAAATGATGATTAAATGACACAATTTAGAGAAGAAAATGATGATTAAATGACACAATTAGAGAGAAGCAAATGATGATTAAATGACACAACGAGAGAAGAAAATGATGATTAAATGACACAACGAGAGAAGAAAATGATGATTAAATGACACAATTAGAGAGAAGCAAATGATGATTAAATGACACAACGAGAGAAGAAAATGATGATTAAATGACACAATTTAGAGAAGAAAATGATGATTAAATGACACAATTAGAGAGAAGCAAATGATGATTAAATGACACAACGAGAGAAGAAAATGATGATTAAATGACACAATTAGAGAAAAGAAAATGATGATTAAATGACACAATTAGAGAAAAGAAAATGATGATTAAATGACACAATTAGAGAGAAGAAAATATGATTTTTCGTTGCCTCTGGGTTTAATGTGTGCTAAGGGCATGGGCACGCGGGACCTTGGTTTAATCTTCTCATCCAAAGAAGACTCCACGTTCAGACCACAAGGCCTAGTGCAGAGTGAGAGGAAAAATATTCTGTACCCAGGTTTGAACTTGGGTTTATTTTGCATGGAGGCGAATGCGTTACCACTGTGCCACTCTACACTCAACAGACAGACGGACGGACAGACGGACGGATGGACAGGCAGGCAGGTGGACCATACCTGGAAGTAGGCGTGGTTGCTCCCAGAGTTGTGGAGTTGGGCCACTCTGGTGGTGGTGAGGTTGACAGGCACCGGGCCAAAGATGATGCGACTGTCCACAAAGTTCACCACGGTCGATCCCAGCTGTCAACATCATCATCAATTTCATTATCATCATTTCTGTCATCATCATCATCATCATTATCATCATTTCTGCCATCATCATCATCATCATCATCCACAAAGTTCACCACGGTCGACCCCAGCTGTCAACATCATTATCACTCTCTGTATCATCATCGTCATCATCATCATCCACAAAGTTCACCACGGTCGACAGTGTTGTTATCATTGTTATGATCACCATCATCATCATCATCATCATCATCACCATCCACAAAATTCAGAACTGTCAATCCCAACTGCCAATATCATTATCACTATCATTATTAGCATTATCATCATTTCTGTTATCATTGTCACCGATATCATCAGCAGGCAAGACCTCTCTGTCTGTCTGTCTCTCTCTCTCTCTCTCTCTCTCTCTCTCTCTCTCTCTCTCACACACACACACACACACACACACACACACACACACACACACAGACCTCGGCAGTGCAGAGCATTTTGAGGGGGGATCCCCCATTGACCATCAGCTGAAAGGATCCATCCTGAGGAGACATGAAGGCAGGGTGCCAGACCACCTCACAGTCCAGACTGCTGTTGGAGCTGACCACGCCTAGAACATAGAGAACATAGAGAATATAGAGAATATAGAGACATAGAACCAAACTTTAAATCCAAGCCTTGCGCTAAAATACTTTGTTAAAAATATAGAGAACATAGAGAATACAGAAACATAGAACCAAGCTTTAAATCCAAGCCTTGCGCTAAAATACTTTGTTAAAAATATAGAGAATACAGAGAACATAGAGAATATAGAGACATATAACCAAGCTTTAAATCCAAGCCTTGCGTTAAAAAAATAATTTGAAAAAAATATGTTGATATAATTTTATAACCAGATACAACAGACGATGTCAATTCGGCCTGGCACAGGGAGGGGGTTGGGATGGAGGGGAGGGGTGCACAGAAAGGGAGGAAGAAGACTGGTCTTACCAGTGGCGGGCCGTATGGAGAAGGCGGTGCCATGAGGACCCAGCACCGGAGCCCAGGTGAACTGGGCCTGGTGCAGGGAGGGGGTTGGGATGGAGGGGAGGGGTGCACAGAAAGGGAGGAAGAAGACTGGTCTTACCGGTGGCGGGCCGTATGGAGAAGGCGGTGCCATGAGGACCCAGCACCGGAGCCCAGGTGAACTCGGCCTGGCACAGGGAGGGGGTTGGGATGGAGGGGAGGGGTGCACAGAAAGGGAGGAAGAAGACTGGTCTTACCGGTGGCGGGCCGTATGGAGAAGGCGGTGCCATGAGGACCCAGCACCGGAGCCCAGGTGAACTCGGCCTGGCACAGGGAGGGGGTTGGGATGGAGGGGAGGGGTGCACAGAAAGGGAGGAAGAAGACTGGTCTTACCGGTGGCGGGCCGTATGGAGAAGGCGGTGCCATGAGGACCCAGCACCGGAGCCCAGGTGAACTCGGCCTGGCACAGGGAGGGGGTTGGGATGGAGGGGAGGGGTGCACAGAAAGGGAGGAAGAAGACTGGTCTTACCGGTGGCGGGCCGTATGGAGAAGGCGGTGCCATGAGGACCCAGCACCGGAGCCCAGGTGAACTCGGCCTGGTAGTTCAGTCGGTTGAAGAGCGTCACAACAGCGCGGAAACCTGCCAACAAATTTCGTCATCGACAAAACAATACCAAGAAAGGCATGTGGCAACACACACCTTCACCTCCCCCTGAAGACGGAGTGCGGCTGCCCACGGCTGTGGTGGGGTAATCAAAAACGGGTCACGCACGTAATGTTCTCATCCCTAGCCGATGCATGTGTACCATAAGTGTTCAAGCGCTTCGGCTGTTGGGATGATGATCCCTGGAGTCTTTTAGCCAGGGTATGTCAACAACAATGTGGCAAAATAGCTAAGGCAATTTCCTGCCAGTTTCATGGCACGAATGTCTCCGGATCGAATCCCAGTCTCGTCCTTTCTTTCCAGCTTGACAGGAAACGTCGAACTGAACGTCGAGTCCTTAGGATGGGGACTAGAGCAAGTCTGACCTGGGCGCTTTACGCATATAAAGAAAACCCACAGCAGTGAAAAGTCGGTAAGAGCAGGGAGAAATCCTGCTTCCTGGTATGCACAAAATCGTTAGCTAGGTTTTTACTGAAAGCAGCGGGGAGACCAGTGGAAACTGAAAACCAGACATGTGTTACCCGTTATGGCCATATGGCCCGTGAATGCAGAAGAAGGAAATGAAGAATTCAGAAAATATTCACTTTTCACCCCTGTTCAAAATAAATAATCTTTTAACTAAAAAAAGCTTAACAAACAGTTCAAAAAGCATCTTTCGAGCATCAGAGTATTTCCTGTAATATTAAAATGTAGCTGAAAAAAATCTTCCAAATAATTGTTCTCCTTTGAGCTCCTCCGAAATCAGAATGTATCGGCTGTACGCAGCGGGGAGACCGGTAAAAACTGGAAACCGGACACATACATACATTATGGCCATATGGCCTGGGAATGTAGAAGAAGAAGAAGAAGAACAGAATTGCGTCTGAGCCCAAATAACACCTGCCAATGGTCTGTCAGACGATCATTGACCGATGGTCAGATAAAGATAGCCCCCCCAAGCACTGACCGGCATCGTACGGCAACCCCGGCGAAGGTCGCAGCACAAGGTTGTCCGTGGACATCTCCAAGGCAACCGGCACCACCTCTGCCGTCACTGTCACATGGTTCTTGTAGAACTTGTTGATGGTGTAGGACACTGACCTAGAGAAACATTGTCGTCATGCCATGCCATGTCACTGTCACATGAATATCTTGAAGGTGTTTTGTCACAAAACTGCAGAAAAAAAAGTTGATAAATTATAAACATAATGGAAAAAGCTCCAATCCCTTTAGTTCTGGCAGATTTTGATGATGGTATATGTCACAGATCAAGTCAACATTATGATTGGAGATCACACGCATGCACGCACACATGCACACGCACACGCACACGCACACACACACACACTATCACCAGATTTTAATACAATTTTTGTTGTCCAAGAAAATGTCAGTATATAATCAATATTCGAGTGGCACAGAGGTAATGAGTTCGCCTTGTGTCAAGTAAACCCGAGTTCGAACCTGGGTACAGGGGATTTTTCCTCTCACTTTGCACTAGGCCTTACGGTCTTTTGGATGAGACGATAAACTGAGATCCCGTGTGCCCATGCACTTAGCACACGTTAATCCCAGTGGCAACGAAAAAGTTGTCATTTGGTCAAAATTTACCACCACCCCTTTTTCCTTCCTCATCCGTCACACAAAAATCGCATGCTTCCAGGTGGAAGCAACCCGAATTTCACAAAG